>OOFB01018495.1:33626-46164 GCA_900323305.1 Trachyrincus murrayi | reverse complement strand
TGTTTACAGTAAAAGTCTGTCTCCATCTCTCCTGGCTTGACTCCAGTCATACACTCATAGTGGGAGAGCTGACCGCCCCTACCCAACACACACACACACACACACACACACACACTTATACCATGTCTGAAGAACAAAGTCCTGTTCTGTCCAAATTTAACAGTTTATGCCCATGGTCTGGCTGTGTCTCTGACTTGGTGTTTTAATGGCCGCACTACACAAAGCCCCAGTGGTTCCACTTTGAACACAGAGTGTAGTGGTTCCACTAAGAACACAAAGTGCAACAATGGCTAATCATGTGTTAGCGACTTTTAGTGGACAATGAAGTCAGAGCACTCCGATATCTTCGGTTGTCAACAGAAAATGGATGGGTGGTTAGAGGGCAGCTGTATAATGAAAACAATCTTAAAGCATCGGTCAAACGTGATGAATTGTTCCCAAACTGAGGCGAGTCACTTAGTCAGCTGTGTGGTTCGCCACAGCAGCCTCATCATCCTTCCTCATTATGACAGACATTAGGACTAGCGTTAACCGTAAGAGACGTAAACACTCACGCGTTGCGCTTAATTCACCTGGTTGGTGCTGTTGGTACTTCAATATTGAGTAGTGGGAGATGCATCATTTAGTCTTATCTGGCACCTGTTTCGCTTTGCATAAAAATGAGGGACAGATGTTTTGTTCTTGGGGACTAATGACAGTGTAAGACGAGAGAGAGAGAGAGAAAGAGAGAGAGAGAGAGAGAGAGAGAGAGACAGAGAGAGAAAGAGACAGATAAACCAAGGGCCTCCTAACCCAATGCTAGTGCATTGGAAGCCAAACAGAATAACCCACACATTGTTGTGTAGTGCACTGTGTAAAACCCCTTGTGTCTCTCCTCCTCCAAGGAACAAAACACATTGCCAGAAATAGAGGTAACAATAAAACAACTCCACCGTGTGTGTGTGTGTGTGTGGGGGGGGGGGTGATCTGTCTCCTCAGGATTCTGCATCAAGCACTAATAATACTAATACTACTAATAATAATAAAACCACGTTTTCAAAATGTGGTTTTTAAAGTTGAAGTTGTTTTGTGTTTTCAGTAGTGTTTGTATATAATAGTGATGAAGGGGGTAATATGTAATAGTGATGAAGGGTAATATGTAATAGGGATGAAGGGTAATATGTAATAGTGATGAAGGGTAATATGTAATAGTGATGAAGGGAGTAATATGTAATGGTGATGAAGGGTAATATGTAATAGGGATGAAGGGTAATATGTAATAGTGATGAAGGGTAATATGTAATAGTGATGGAGGGGTAATATGCAATAGTGAAGAAGGGTAATATGTAGTAGTGATGAAGGGTAATATGTAATAGTGATGGAAGGGTAATATGTCTTTAAATCAAAATGGCGTACATAATGTGGCTGCTGATAGCTATATGTTATATGTTTATTTGTGAGTGGGGTATATATGCCTATAAACAGCATCTTCTGTTTTTCCAGTTCCATATTGATTCTTTATTCTCTGTTGGGTCTACGTATCGATCGGCTGTCAGTTTATGCTGCTGCAAGCAAATCTCCCTGTGCCTGTGACATTAACGAGATGACAAGAACTAAGGATGTATGGTATAGAAGAAGTATCAATGAGAAAAACTAAATCTTGACATTATTTGGTATTTGTGATCAATTTAATGCAATTTCTAAGGATTGGTAAATATAAGGGTATAATAATTCTGTTGTACACCAATGTTTGCTTGCATGGGCCGATGTCAGTCATATTGTAGTCTATTACTATTCAGTCATATTGTAGCCTATTACTATTCAGTCATATTGTAGTCTATTACTATTCAGTCATATTCTAGCCTATTACTATTCAGTCATATCACGGCAATGCAAACGTTGTGTGATTAGTCATAAAAGCAAGGCGGGCATCATTTATTTTGACCTAATTTCCCCATCGCCATGGAGACCCCACTGGTCTTAACTAACGTTCAGTGACCATACGCAAACCGAGCATCAAACAAGTTTGTCTGCAAAGGACTTCTTCTGTCTCTTCTTCTGTCTTATTTTGAAGTACGCTACCTGCTTAAAAGGCAGGTGGAGGTTAGGGATCTTGTTCAAGGGTGCCTGCAGGTAAGTTGTTGACATTGGGGATCAAACCCTCAAGCACTCTTTGTCCTTGCCACTTCACCATCCCCTTAGAAACGGCGCTGCCTGTGATCTGGTTTGATTTCCAGGTCTATTGAGGACCTTAAGGAGGCCTAGAAAAGGTCGCAGGTGGAGAGCTCCCAGGGTGTTCCGCTAGCCGTACAGGAAGCGTCTGCCTGCGCTATACCGCCCGACTGTTGCTTTAACCTCCTTCCTTTCCTCTGACGATTAAGTTCTCGTATTCCCATTCATGAGGAAGGAATTTCATTATCTAACGCACGGCCAAAGTACTTGTAGTAGTAGTGAAATAATGATAAATAATGCACATAATAGGAATGGAATATTAACCATGAACACAGCTTTTCTTATTGCTCTGTCCACTCAATGGTGAGCGGACAGCATATTAGCTGTATTCATATTTATTTACCATGAATATATGCCACTTTTACAATCCATCTATTTTCACGATACTGTATGATTGTAAGGGTGTGAGAAGTGTGTTTGTGTTTGTTTGAGATTATTCTAGCACTTGTATTTAACAATCGTTCGCCGGACCGAGAATATGGAGTTCCTGGCCTACATAGTAGGTGCCTGTGAAGGGATCGAGTATTGGAAGCTGTCCCGGCATTTTTCAGATTCTCTCCCAGTGCTGAGCAGACCACAGCCCTGCCTGTTTTCACTCAGATGGCTTGGCTGATCGCTCTATCTGGACAAGTGATATCATACCATCATAAACAGCCATTATCGTCTCTCTCTCTCTTGAGGAGGATCCATGGAACTGTGCACATTTCCAGGGCCGTGCGGAAGAAGAAGCAGAATCTCCTCCGTGGTTCCACAGCCACGGTTCCATGACCAACATTCCTACAAGCACTGTGTTGCTCTTTGTTTTTCTCTTTTTCCATCTCCTGCCTCACCTCACCTCACTACAAGACACATGTCCTTCCCACGCCCTTCCCCATCAGCCCCACCACACCCACCCACCCGCTTCTCAACGCAAGGGGAGCAATTCTTCCGTCGTCTCCCCATCCAGGATTTCCATGACCCACACGCTCAACCATCTGCCCTGGATCACCAGCTTCTGCACCCTGCATCATCAGACCCAGAAGGTCCCAGACCAGTGAGGGCTGTGGCTCTCTTACAGAGAGTCTTACAGAGTAACCAGCAACATGAACCAAACTGCATGGAGTTGGACGGCACCATCTCAGAGGAAAGAGTTAATGCAAAGTGCCGTTTCTGCTAATGTCACCTGTTTGTACTAGTCTGTACTGCCAATGAATGACATCCCTAATTTGGAAACATCAATTACATAACCAGTAATACGTGCTGTGGAGTTTACCACACACAGCGGAAGACTCTCCGATGCGGTAACAAACACTCGATCAATCCAAAGACTAATATAAACTAATATAAAAGTTAGTATATTACCAAATGAAAAACTGTGGTGTCAGCAAACATTGCTCAGCCACTTGACAAAAAGTCTGCTCCCCCCCTCCGCCGCCTAACTCTTATGCAATATGACAGTTTCATTCGGCCAGTGGTTGGCTGCTACTTCCATACAAAGAATGTGTTCAGTGTGTGTGTGTGTGTGTGTGTGTGTCAACGCATGTGCATGGGGGCATTAGTGTCTGCGTGTGCACGGCTATAGTCATACGTGTTATGCTTGTGTGTTCCTCGGGATGTGGAACTGAATCTTAATGGGTATTAAGTCTGCCCCAGTTTGCAGCTCTCCCTCCCCAGGGACCATGTGGTTTGGGAGAAGAAGGGATAGAGGGAGGTGGGGGGGAGGGGAGGAGAGGAGAGGAGGAGGAAACTCACTCTCACTAAAGTTTTAGAGTTGGCCACCCAACGGAAAGGATGGAGGAGACACAATGAAGAGAATGAATAAGGAGAAGAGAAGAAATATTAAGGAAGCGAAGAGGGGAGAACGAGAAGTGGGGAAGATTAATCAAAAAGGAGAAGAGGAGAGGAGGAGAAGAGGAAAAGAAGAGACAGGGAAGAGAAGCAAAATGGAGAAAGAGCAGAGAAGGGGAAGAGAAGGAGAAGGAGAAAGATTAGGAGAACAAAGGGAGGAAAGAAATGTAGAAGGAGAAGAGAGTAGAAGCTGAAAAGAGAATATAAATGGAGGAAGAGAAGAAGGAGAAGGAGAAGGAACAGGAGAAGAGGACAGAGAAGGAGAATGAGAAGAGAAGGAGAAGGAGAAGGAGACAGAAGGAGAAGGAGCAGGGGAAGGAGACACAGAAGGAGAAGGAGCAGGGGAAGGAGCAGGAGAATGAGATGAGAAGGAGCAGGAGCAGGAGCAAGAGAAGAGAAGTTCCCTGGCAGACGGTTCTGGGCTTCAGACCCGGGCGTATGCAGGCAGACATGCAGTGCAGGGGAAAGAATTTCCAAATCTGGCACCTCGCTCCACATCCCTCTCGCCTCAGGACACCAGGTGCACGCATACACGTGCATGCCGTCGTCTCACGCACACACACACACACACACACACACACATTCACACACACACACACACACACACGTGTTAAAACCGGCGCACTTACATGCACACGCTGACTGACACACATAAAAAGCACCTGAAACACTGTGCAGCCTCCGAGCTGTGAGCTCACTCCCCCACCACCACCAGCACCCCTCCCATGCACCCGTTAACACACGCTGCACGTCGTCTGGCCTGGATGAAGTGTTACACTTTAACACACATATCCACCACTACGCACACCCCTCCCTCTGCGTTGTCTTGTCTCCCCTAAACTAACATCCAACTTTTAGGTAAGGGGGCTACCTATATCTTTTCTATATCTATATTTTTATCTTTAATTAATCTTAATAGATTTTTGGGGGGTAAAAAAAAGGAAAGTTAAGAAAGAAAGTTTCAATGATGTGGCATGTGCTCCAGATATGAGCATATGGAAACGATTCATTTATACAGGTTGTCAAAAGCACTGGTGGTCTTTCCTTGAGAGGAGGTGTTATGTAACTTTTGGGGGTGCAGCGGACTCTCTCTCTCTCTCCCCCTCCCCCCCCCTCTCTCTCTCTCTCTGTCTCCCCCTCCCCCCCCTCTCTCTCTCTCTCTCTCTCTCCCCCTCCCTCCTCCCTCCCAGGCCGTTCTGGTTAACGACGGTGCACAAGAGGGAATGTTGTGTAGGGGGGAAAAAGAGAAGAAAAAAAACATCCGAAGGTGGTTTTAATTGTCTCCCAACCGGTGGATAATAACGCCAGATGACTCGCAGAGCGGTCTGTCTCTCTCTCTGTGCCCTCGGATATCCCAGACCGGCAGCTCGGCGGTAGAAATCGGCATAGAAAGCGAGTTCCCGCCTTGACAAATGGCACCAGTTCAGGAGGGCTACCTCTTGCCCCAATTTCAACTTTTCCATGAAAACCTTCCCAAGATGGTCGTTAGAGGTTCTTCTGACTAGATCCCGTGTCCGGGAGGAGGGAGGGAGGGAGGGAGGAAGGGGGAGGGGGTGGTTGGATGTTCCTGTAACACAAACGACTTTCTTCCAAGAGAAAACAAACTCCGCTCTACTCCATCCAGAGAGAGAGAAAGAGAGAGTGAGAGGGAGAGGGAGAGGAAGAGAGAGGCTTAGCTCTGCGTTTTGATAGCGTTAGCAGTGGAGAAGGGGGCTGCTCAGCAGGTTCCAACAAGCGTTTTTCAGATGAATGAGATACACATTAAATAAGGAAACAGCTGCCTTCCAGCCAGCCACTTCTTACAGCACACCGGAGCTGAATGAACTTCAAAGGCAGGGTGAGATACCAGTAAACGCCACACTGCAGCCTATGATTTATTAGCGCCCAGTCTCCAGGATGTTGGGTTAACCCCCCCAACCCCGACGTCTACATCGCAGAGCCGAGGGGAGGGTGGGTGGGTGGTGGCCATGGTGGCGGCATCGGAGTTCACTCACTGTGCTCATCTCTATTTTTCAGAGTAAGTCGTGACAATAAAAGGTGATTGTTTTATTTTGAGTGTGGGGGCAGCATGAAATTGTGCTGAATCCATTCTTCCTGGGAAGTGGTATTTAAGTGTGATGCTGTGGTTTTCTATGTACTATTTAGTCATTTAGGAGATGCTTTTATCCAAAGTGCAGTGCACACTTGCAGTGAATTCACATGCCATTAAGGAGCAAGTAGGGGTTTAGGTATCTTGCTCAAGGATGCTTACAGGCTAGACTGCAGACATTAGGGATCAAACCCAATACCTCTGGCCTGGGAGTCGAACACCCTATAGCCACTACACTACCCTGCATGTGTAGGATGCTGCTTTATAAGATTCAATATGAGGCCAACCAGCCCCTTTTAAATATCTATGCAATTAACCAATTAACCAATTACTCAATCTATTTAGTTCACGGTCACTATATGTGCCACACCTGGAGAACCGCTTGTAATACAGACAGATAGAACATTGCAATAACTGCCTGGTCTCCAGTATGCTTACCTTGCACGGTGCCACACTGCTTGCTACCCACTGGGCTGTGAGCCTGGCTGGTGTCCGGCACCGGTCCAGAGCCCGGACTGGCAGAGCGCCTCTGTCTGGTGAGACGGTGCCTGAGCCCGGAGAAAGACTGAGCCGGGTCATAGGACCCGCTGCTAGGCTGGACGAACACGCTCTCCTCGCCAAGCTGGACGAGACCCATCTGTGCAGAGAGAGAGAGAGAGAGAGAGAGAGAGAGAATGGTGATGCATGTACATGCATCACCATTTACGATGGCGACATTAAGCTCCCCATGTGAGGACACACCGAGCAAAATACTTTTTTGTGTTTGTGCACTCACATATATCCGACAAACTGTGTGTGTGTGTGTGTGTGTGTGTGTGTGCGCATGCAAGGGCATGCATGCGTGCATGTGTGTGTGACTGTGCTCATTCATTCCGTAAACATCCCAGGACCATACAGATAAAGTCATGCACGGAACACACAGCACAGGGAAGACCGGCAGCCATGACATGTGGCAGAGATTCACGGCTGTGTCATAAACGTCCATCTGGCTTGTCTTCGGAGTCGGATCATGTCACAGGGCTTCAACTAGTGGCCCTCATTTGTATCCATGACAACAATATATTGTTCCCATGGAGAACCTCTATCCCGAGGGTTCACCCTGTTCCAGATGCCCCATGCGAAAGATTAGTTGACGATGGTCAAAATGATGGTGTTAAAAAGTGGTATTAAAAACAGTAGTGAAGACAACAGATGAGAAAAGAGGTTAATGGGAGGCCTGTATAGAAAAATAGAGACGTTATGCTGACATCTATATGAAATGAGAAAGCTGACTTTTATACACATATTACATATTTGAACAACTGTATGTTGGGTGTTGTTGAGGTTACATGGATCATTAAGTGATGAACTATGCTGCCGAAATATAGAGCAAATCTAATGTAACCCTCAGAAACACAATAGTGCAACACTGACACAGTAACTTCCACAGAGCATGAAACAGGCTGTAATAGTGAGCATGGCATGCATCACTGTCTCAAGGAACAGCCAAACATCAACCCACAAGGGCAGCACCGGGCCTGGTGAAGCTAATTGTGCCAGGTGATGTCACTTTCCATTAGTTTGCATGGAGCTAATGGTGTTTGGCTCTCACAGTATAACAGTACCGGCCTTGTAAACTTGTGTATTAGTGGCACACATAGTATTACTTACTTATATCCAAAGCGACTTACAGTGGATTTTTTTAGAGACGTGTCATTAATGAGTTGGGGTTAATGGGTTCGGACACAGAACCTTTTGGCTGGGACACCCTAATGACTATTCTGCCCCCTATTATTACCCATTACGCAGTATTACCTATTACACAGTTTTTACTCATACACAGCACTTCTCTGCCATATTAGAGCGCACCAGTGCAGTGTCTTCCACACATTAAGCCCCCAGAGGCAGAGGTCAGTAAAGGCTGCAGCACATTGTTGACCAGCAGCAGGATGGATTAAAGTTATTCTCCAGCTCTACAAACACAGAGGCATGATCATAGGTAGCCTTCCCTGTACTGGGATGCCGGGTTCTAGCATACTGGCTGCTGCAAAACAACACAAGAAAACTGCCTAAAGATCCCTTTCAACACTGAAAGCAAGCATTATGTTTTGTCTTTATTTAGCCTGCATTCAGGCATGCTCTCTTCTGGAGGTCTGGAGGGAAGCCAGGCGTCCACAACACAGCTGCTAGAATGCGACGGGCCTCTGGAGACGAGTAAATGGGATTCGATTTGACCCGTGTGCTCTGCTATTTAGCTAGCTTATACTGGCGCTAATGCAAGGCGCGTGTACACACAGACACACATGAAGGTGGAATTAGATATCAAGATATCACTGTGGCCAATATGTCCTTTGCATGCTCGACATGTCTGCATCCTCCTGGATTAAACCCCATCCTCACTAAATCACATGACCTTGAGGTTAAGACCCCTTGAGCTGTTCCTACGCCAAATAAAAAAGGCATTTCATAAACAGAGCATGTGTCAGGAGGGTGTGTGTGCCTGTGTGTGTGTGTGTGTGTGTGTGTGTGTGTGTGTGTGTGTGTGTGTGTGTGTGCATGCGTGTGCATGGGGCACCTTGACCTGTCCCCCAGCCAAATAAAAAGCACCTGGAGGGTGCCGCCCTGAAACATTTAAAAGAGTGAACGCCTTTTGAGTGTGCATATGGGTTAAAGCTGACCCTGCCTGGCTGAGGGTTAAAGCAGAGAGGGGCTGGAGGGGAGAGGGGAGAGGGGAGAAGGGAGCTCGGGGGGGTCCTGGGTAGTGTTACCAGCCCAGACCGCACTGCCTGGATATCAGTGTCAGACACGCACCGGCCAACCATAATAATGAGACGTGTGCTTCTGTTGGGGAAGAGGACGGCCTACACCAGCTTTGTCCTAAACCTGACCTAGTTTTCACTGCCACACATGGAGGGGGAAGCGAGTTCATAAGAATCAAGACATTTTTTCAAAAAAGAATCCCCATCTCCTCCTCAGATGGCCATGAGTACAAAGACCAAGATTCTGTCATTTTTTCCCCCCCTTTCTTTTTTGATTCTAATTGGGTATATATGAGACACTCTTCTTTTTCGTTCCCCGAAGGCATTAGGGTGTTAACATTAAATGTCAAAAGAAGAAACTTTTGTGTTTGTACGTGTCTGCAGGTAGACTAAAAGTTCTAACGCACAGACGCTGGAATGGAATGTCTGGGAGTCCTTTTAGTAAAATCAGGCATTTATCATGTATGCAGTATTTTAGTAACATCAGGCATGTATCATGTATGCAGTGTCTGATAAAAAGAGGGTGAAAGAGAGACAGAGAGAGAGAGAGACAGAGAGAGAGAGAGAGACAGAGAGAGACACACACACACAAGAGAGAGAAAGAGAGAGAGAGAGAAAGACAGACAGAGAGAGAGAGAGAGACAGAGAGAGAAAGTGATTGCACATATGTGCCCATATGTCTTTCTCTCTCTATGTGTGCACCTGCTGTGTGTGTGTGTGTGTGTGTGTGTGTGTGTGTGTGTGTGTGTGTGTGTGTGTGTGTGTGTGTGTGTGTGTGTGTGTGTGTGTGTGTGTGTGTGTGTGTGTGTGTGCGTGCCTGCGTGTGACACAGTGACCCCATAGCCAAGACTATCAGCTGCCTAAACTGTTTGGCACCATGGTGACAGTCATGCTTACAACGAGCTAGCTAATCTTGGGGGGCCAGACCGCTCTGCGGTATACTGCCAGAAACCAAGTGTCAGCAGCAGCTATAGCTGACAGAACGTTGCCGCTTCATACTTGCAGTGAAACGAAATTAAGTGAGTCGTATTTAGCATGCGTGCACGGTGCACTTATCGGTGTCATGTTTAAATCAAACAGTAAGTTTGACTCTAACGCAAGGCTTGACGCATGATGCATTGATCTGTGAATGCGATGCAGTTAACATGGGTAAAGGTGAGCTGAAAAAAGAGGTGATATATATATATAGGCCTACCAGGCCGCCGCAGGTACTGAGCGAGGCGTAGGAGTCCGTGTGGTTGACTATCCATCCCGTGTAAAAGCAGAGCTGGTCCTGAGAGATCCGGGACAGCTTGGGACTCTTGCCTCTTTCCCTCTCCTCGGTGACGAAGTGGTCAGAGAGGAACGAGTTGTCTCTTCTAAGATTCAAGTAAAGATTATTTCCGAAAGCGGGAAGTAACAGAAGTAAGTCATCCTTGTTGGTCGTGTCGTGGCCACCCTGGACGTCCTGGGGGGAGCGTCGATCGCGGTTACGTCGCAGGTTACGCCGGGTCTGGTCCTGAAGCAGGTGTGTGTCCTCTCCAAATAGCACCATGGGAACCACTTCATCCGTTTCCAGTTCTGGGACAAGTACCAGGGAAGTGGAAACACAGTCAGTCAAGTGACATGGAGGTTTATGTTGTGCAAATAGGTGCACTTTGCATTAACAATGCATCTAACACTACAGCTGCATATTGCACAAGTTAGTGCCCAAAGAACCTTGCAATGAACACGCACAAGACAAGAGTAACATTTGAAGCCACCCCAATGCTGAATGTAGGCTATTCGAGGAAAATCACAGTTTCTCTATTTCTTTAAAGTGACCAACGACGAGAATGAGACAGACTAGCCTACATAGAAACAGGCCTGTGGCGAATGCGTAACGCTATAAGCGTATATATAGGCTACTTACCAGTCTCCGCAATTAACCCGATAGAGAAGAATGAAAGCAGCAAGACAAGCGGTGTAACATGACTGTCATGCATGATACAGCTAAGCAGAGGACCTATGAGGGGCATGTAAGCGCTTGCGAAGCCAGAGCGGACTGCACAACTTTTCTAAAGTTTGTGAAGTTAGTGTTGATTCAGCCAAGTGAATTTGAAACTCCGGGCATGCCTCCTGGAAGTTGGCACCGCCTTCCCAGCGACGCGATTGGTTTAGACGTAATACACTAACACCGTTCTGTCGTCTCATTGGTGTGTGGGGCTGTTCGTCAGGAGTCCTCTGAAACCTTACACGTGGGTTCAAGTGAAGAGGTGCAGTAGTAGTGACGTTGCCGGGAGCTAAATAATGCTCATATAACAGTACAATAAAGGTGTATTTAAAAAGAAAAACACACAAATATGCTATGTAAATAGAGAGTACAGGTGTAGAACTACACCTGTCTATTTATCTAAAATAACGTAAAACAATTTCTGATCTACAACGGATTTATACATTGGTAAATATTGGCTTTAGCCTTTCACAAATGAAAAGTTTAAACAAAAGAAACTAAACGTCACTATCTGCGTGTTATTACAGTTGCTGATTCTGGGTCGGCGCAGGTGATCATTAAGTGACCTCATACCAATTTGAGCCAATCAGAGACCGTAGTTGCATAACCGATGCTTGCTGCGTTGCCCATGGTTTGAATGTTTGTGTGTGTTAGGTTCCTCCCTATTAAGCCTCCAGCAAACTAGCATATAGGCAGCAGCCAACACTGACCAGCATAGTCAGAGGGATGGATGGATGAATGGAGGATGGATGGATGACTATTGACTACACACATAGAGCAAGGTTCAGAGTAAAAAGTACATCTGAAAAATCTGTAAAGCACTAATACGATTTGGACCTTATCCGAAAGGGTCCAAATCATTGTGTAGCTTGAAGTTGCAACTCAACAAGGCTTTATCCTATCAGTTGGACAGGGCGGTCTATGCTGGTGGTGTGCTCTATCTAGTGGCCTTTAGCGGAACAGCAGTAACACAGGGCTATATGCTTTCCTTGCAGCTTAAATAATTATTACAATAGAATGAATATAAAGGAATATGAAAAGGGTAACCATTTCGTTCATTAGTGCCGTTTAATTCCTGTACACCACCCGCAGTGATTAAACACAGCAACAGAGTACATTTCCAGACTGATTAAATACATTTGACCAGAAAAATTGTACAGCTTTTAACAAATAAAGCATTTTGCATTTCATGCAACAACACTTCAGAAATGAATACTTCAATATACTTTAAACTTTAGACCATGCTTTCTGTAAGAATCCCTTCAACATTGAAAGCACATTACAACTCCTGAAAAAACATAGACTCCACATAGACTCCACCTGAAACCCTTTCCAGGGTTTCAGGTGGAGTCTATGTGCAAACATTAAAAAAAAAGTTTTAAGTTGAAGAACAAAAGCTGCTATTACTTCATGTTACAGTCAATTCCTAGTACTTCATGATCTATGAAATCACATGAAATGCTTCAGTATTCTATTACACTTATTTGTACAAGTAATGATTATTGCCCTCATTTAGTGTTACGTAAGGTGAGACGTGAGCTGGAACAGCAGAGCACAGCTGGACGGAGCAAACTTCTCCACTGTTGAGTCATTCATCTGCTTCATAACCCGTAGAAAGGTAAAAAAATATATATATATAAAAAAATGAAGACCGACCAAGACATTACAACCACTGCACCCCCCCCCCCCCACCCCCAAGCC
>OOFB01018495.1:29858-33606 GCA_900323305.1 Trachyrincus murrayi | reverse complement strand
ATACTGGACTGCATTCATCATCTCTGGCTGACCATATTTAACCCTGTGGGCCAGAGACAGAGGGCAGAGGAGCCAGCAGGTCTTGCTAGATTAAGTGGGCCTACTGACGCTGGGCAGCTGCTGCTGCTGCTGGGGGGGTACATCTGACAGTATGCAAGTCACCACAGCCCCTTCAACAATATGGGATGCATTAGGCGCAGTAATGAAAACAAAAGCGTTTGTGTTTTTGTTCGCCTGTTTTTCATACTCGCTTCCCTTGTTTACAAAGCCGGGGGCATTGCTACTGACAACAGTGTGGCGAAATTCAAACACAGCACAGCAGTTCATAGCGTCCTTGTCTGTATGTGTGGGACACTCACTGCATGCTAGTGCTTAGCGGTTTTCCACATTGTATGAATATGTAATCATTAAAACACACTTTGTTGTTATTGTCTCCATATCGGATGGAACACCTCATTGCATATTAAACATTAAACATTATACATTCCAATGCTGCGTTTCTCTTGCCCTCCATTGGCATGCCGTTCCGTCCATCCAGTCGGTTCCAACCGTGGACGTATTGGTTACTACAGCGCCAGCTCAGTACACAGTCTTTGCTTGGCAGGTGGTCTCCGCGAGAGACAAATGTCCAAAGCGGCCATTTTTGCCCTCCTTCCTGACCACCCCTCCTGAGCCGTTGGAAAGATTGTTCTGCGTCTTCTTGATCTCCTCGGCTGAGCTGCTCTCCTCTTCCTCATCCTCCTCATCCTCCTCTTCTTCGTTGTCACTCCTCTCATCTCTAGTCATCTGTACACAAAAGAGGGTGTGAAGAGGAGAGAAAATGGAACAGGATTTGAAAAGAAAAGAGTAGAAAATTAAAGGAGAGGGAGGTAGAGAGGGAGAGAGAGAGAGAGAGAGAATGGAAATAAAGGGAGAGAAAAGGTCTCTCAACCATTTTTAATTAGAGCACATTGGACAGAACAATAGAGAACAAGATATGTTCCTGAAAGGAGCATGAAAGAAACTTGAGCTGCAGTGGAAAACGGTGTACAAAATGTGCGTCAGGTCAATCAAGTGCCCCATATAATAACTCTTATAACATTTCTTCATTTGAACTATACTGTTCTTACCAGGGCATTGTTACTGCAATAACCTTCTGTGCTGAGTAAGCAAAAAAAAACTATGGTTTGGTGTGATGTTTCAAAACGCAAATACAAAGCATTAGCACATGCTTTCATATTGACTACGAAGTACTATGTAGTACTATTTACCATGTGGTAAATATGTTGTTGCCTTAAAGTCCTAGTTGGAAAAATATGGTCTATTCCAGTCATATTGACATAGGTAGAATGTATCGATCCCCTTGTGCAAATTTGTCCATGATTTTTTCCCCCATCTCTACAACAACACTGTGGTGTTGTCCAGGTCCAGGGCCTTAGTGCACTGGAAACACACTTCAGCCCAATACACAAGCCATGTGTACAATACACTGGGGGCATGCAAACACCTCACAGAAAGATGGAGAGGCACTTTGACCTGTGACTGGTCAACGGCCCAACCACGGTTTTTAATATTATGCTTATTGTATGTTTGCATCTCTCGAAAAGGCACGGCCGGGTATATAGATAGTCAGTATGAAGGTAATCTCGGATCCAGCAGTCCTACTATGGTATAGCAGAACTTCTGGGGAGAGACGGCACAGAGCCTGGGCCTGAAACCAGAAACTGCAATGGGGCGGAGTTACGCCCTGTTTCCTGTTTCGTTACGGATCATACACGCGAGTGGATGAAGCTTTCAGAACGGGATTTTAATGAGTGTATTTCTACAGTGGCCAGTCTACACGGTGTTGATTTGAAACCATTACAGACACTTTACCTTTATAACCTTTATAGACACAGTTAACTACTGCTGGCTGAGTTTGTGTTCGCCAATTACGCGCTTACAGATCCCCACCTCCAGCAACACGATTGGTCGAAACAAATATGAAGCAAAAAGAAAGTGAAATGCCCCAGATTTGAGACTTTAGATATGGATCTAAAGTCTGATTTGTGATACTAGTATGAAGGTGACGATCCCAGGATTTACTCACAGTGCCGAACAGAAACTTGCGGACCATGCGGAGAATGAGGTAGGCCCAGAATATATGCAGGAAGAGTAGGACCACCAGCATGACATTGAAGAAGTAGTACCCGAAGAAGGCAGGGAAGTGGTGGACCGGGTAGACCCAGGTGCAGTGGATGAGCCTGGTTAACAAGAGTTCACACATTAAAACCACAGCTTGGAACTCTTCCCAGCATGCAACCAAATCAAAATGCACCCAGCGCCCAACTGTTTCATTATTAGTGGGAAATTTAATGGCACAAAACACATTACAGTTAAGGTTTTTAGTCATTTAGTATAAGATAAGTTAGATAACTTCAAAAACTCCTGTATCCCCAAATATACTTTTTCCACAATACTTGTTAATAACAATGCTCCATAATAACATCAAATCTAGCTTGATTTGTTCTAATCATCAGTGTCCCATCGTGTATATGCCAATTGACATGCAGAACTAGTAAGCTATCAAATACCCAAAGAAATAATTCAACTGATTTTCCTGCAGACTGGAACAGTGGCTTATGCAAATATGTGACTATTCTCCAATTGGGAAGATTAAAAGCCACAATAAAGGAGATGTACACAGCAGGCTATCATCTGGGAAATGAGAACGATAAAGACGAAATGAAAATGACACTGATAATGAATAGAAAAGTAATGTATCAATGATGCACAATACACACACACACACACACACACACAAATGTAATCTGTTGGCTTACCAGAATGGAAAGATGATCAGTCTTGTTACCATAAACACTATGGCAAACACAACAAACAGTGCATTGCAGGTCCTCTCCCATTTGGCATAGTTAAATAACTTGGCAGACTATAAGAGAGAGAGAGAAATGGTGTTGTTAGTCATCCCCACAACACACTGCATCATCCTCAGCCAAAGCTAGGTCAAGTAAAATCTAAACCTAGACCAGACTTGTGGACTCAACTGACCTCCAGTAAAAGTGTTAGAGTTAGGGCTAGGTCTATGTTTTAGGGCTAGGGCTGGGTTTTAGGGCTAGGGCTAGGTTTTAGGACTAGGGCTAGGTTTTAGAGCTAGGGCTGTGGCTAGGGCTAGGTTTTAGGATCTCCAGTGAAAGGGTTAGAGTTAGGGTGAGGGCTAGGGTTAGGGCCATGGTTAGGTTTTGGGGTTAAGGCTAGGGCTAGGTCAGGTTTGAGAGTCAAACCTATGCAGGACTTGTAGAGTTAACTGACCTCCAGTAAAAGAAAACATTAGAGTTAGGGCTGGGGCTAGTTAAATAATGTGGTAGACTATAAGAGAGAGAGAGAGAGAGAGAGAGAGAGAGACACACACACAGACAGACAGACAGAGAGCGAGAGAGAGAAATGAGAAAAGGTGTTGTTCGTTGTCCCCCCCACAGTCGTCCCATCAGTCAAGGTCCGACTGGGTAAAGCCTACACCCTATACACCCAGGCCTGACGCGTGGACCTGACTGACCTCCAGTAAGACGTCGGAGGTGTCGTGGACCAACATGACCATGGTCCCAATGCGGATGTAGTTGACGCACCAGGAGAACGCCAGCAGAGTCAGAGTGGCCAGGTGGTGAATGATCTGTTCTTTGAAGTCCTGAAGGAGTGGAAACAGAACAGTGTTTACCTTCTGAACTCCAAGAGTTGACACCCCTGTGCCCCCCCTCAGAAACCTGTACATTTT
>OOFB01018495.1:9858-24858 GCA_900323305.1 Trachyrincus murrayi | reverse complement strand
GGATAACTGTCGCTTCGGAGACACCCCCTTCAACCCCTATCTGCATCTATTGTGTATGTAGCCAACTTGTCCAAAAAACATGCATGAAAACAGGCCTATTAGTATTCCATTGAGGGGCCAAGAACCACAGAGGAAGGCTAAACGATGGCTGCCAATGGGGAGAGTTGCTGTATAGGCCCTCGGCTTGAAAGTAGGTGGATGTTAAGTTTGCACAGTTGGACGGTTGGTCTCCCTTGGTGACAGTAATGAAACAATGATGGGGCAACTGTCACCATTTGCTGTGGAGTGGAGCCTTTCCATTGGAAATCCAGTTAGTAGCTCTGAAACGCCAGCTCTGTTACTTGGCAGGGAGCATCTGATGCTCAGCAAGTCTTCCCTGGATAAAAACGTCCAATGGCTTAAGAGAAGACATGTACACACACACACACGTGTGGGCCTTGTGATATATTGCACACCATGTCCTTGGTCAGTCAGGGGCCCTCATGATGCCATATAGCTTGTGTCAGCAATTCAGTGTATGGTTCCCACACACACAACCGCCTTGTCAAGCAACTTTAAAGAATAACTTTGAAACATAGGTGAAACACTTTAATGAAGCACTAATTTGTGATTGTTTTATATGTTGCTTATTTGGTTGTTGTGGTTGGCATGCTAAATAAGTGAAAATGACTCACGGTGATGTGTTTCTGTAACTTAATCTCACAATCAGTCGTTTGTGGACAGAGGTTCGGCCCTGCTTTGCACTGATTGACAAGTTCTTTGGGGACTTTCCTTTTGTTTGTCAAAAGCCCTCTCCTTACCCTGGAAATTCATTCAGTCGTGTAGAATAAAACTTACCCTCTGCTCACTCCATCCAAGAGAATGCTCTATTCTTTAACAGTCGCCATGAGTCTACAACGGCATAATAGCTGTATAGCTTTATACTATTCTTCTACAGTGGACTAATATGAAGAGGGTAAAACAATGGCCTTTGCTATAACATTTGTGTATAGCAAGACTGGACAGCTTTATACAAAATAAAATACATGAAACAAAAGTCAAAATCCTAATAAAAAAGAAAATCAACTCCAACTTAAAGGCTTTAATCTATTGGATTCTGGGGGACCTTTAAGCCATCTGTTAACGTGTTCCAAGAATAGGGGCTCTGTTCATCCTAATCCAACCATGAAAAAAACTTCCAGAGCACTACACCTGCAGGCAGACTTCACTGAGTCTAAATTCCCTCCACGCAACAGCCACCTCCGGCTTCAAGCAACCTTGTTATTAAGTTGCACCAGCGAGCAGACATTTTGCACCACATAAGTGTTAATCATTTCTGTGACAGAAAATAAATAGAAGGCATTGTAGTTTCACCTAATATGCTCCAAGGTCAGAGAAAGAAGGGGAGACTCACCTTTCCACAGTCACTTCTGTAACGCGCAGGGGTCTGCTGCTCTATATATATACTGTATATATATATATATATAGTTGATCCTGTATTTGCTCTGGGATATCTGAACAGAATGCCTAAATCCTCTATTCCCCCTACACAGCAGGCTGCTAGGCAGGCACAGTCTCTTTGTTTGAGGTGCTTTACGGTTACACCCAGCTCAGGCACAATTACATAGCTGTGTTTTTTTCCCCCTTCAGGTAGCAGGAGAGGCGGGGGTGGAGAGAGGAGAACACGAACACACACACACACATTCTGTTTCTCTCGGTGGCCTGCAGGGATCCTCGCTGCATTGTTTGCGTTGTGCTCCTGATAAAGTACAAAGGACATTACTACACTGTTCACACTGCAGTGGCTTAATATAGCTCTGCATGTATGCATTGGTGTGGTTACGGGATAATGTTGAGAAATAAGGACCTATGATGTTGACTTTTTTTATGTAACAGACAAAAACAAAAGATAGGAAAAATAAAAAGTACATGGGTGAGGATGGGTGTGTATACTGATAAAAGAAAAAAAAAAAAGAGGCATAGTTCAACATGGTAGACCTTGCCAAACCAAATGAATAGACTCAGTTCCTCGCTTGTGCACAATGATTAACTTACGGCTAGAAAACTGATTGTGATCCTCATCTAATGAACCAACAGGTAGTCAAGGGTGGGGCTAACATTGATTATCGTCACACACTTGAATTCATATTTGAAAATATTGTGGCATTGTTTTGTTTGGTCCAAAAAATGAATGGTGAGAAATTGTATAGAAAATATAAAGTTTGGAACACATTTAAAAATCAGATTTGACCTCTGACATTATACTTTAAATCAGTGGTTCTCAACTGGCATTTTCAGTGGGTCGCAGAGCATATGCCAAACCTTAACCTTTAGAAAGAAGCCTTAAAGAATTAACTAATGTTTCAATGTTAATTCATGTTTCAATGGCTTACTATTTCATTGAGTTCAGCCTGAATTGTTGCAGCTTTTTGTTCACTCAATCTTTTTAACAGTACATGAAGGCATTGTTAATTACTGCATATTGGTAAATACATTTTGTGTGACTTAATGACTAATGACACATGTGGGTCCCGAGGCTAGACCAGTTGACAACCAATGACTATAGAACAACTATAATGACGCTCTGTTGGGTTCCTTAACAGGGGCCTTTGAGTATGCAGTAGTATGCATGTCCTATAATATATTTCAATATAATATAGTGGTATCAATATCATTCCAATAGTACATGCTAAATAATTATAATATAATACCTAAATAATAATAATAATCCATATTCTGCTATTACATTAAATTCAACGCCCACCAAAGGTTTATTAGGCTAGGTGTTGGGTGCTAAGTGAAGGTTCACAGTCTCAACCAAGAGTTTAAGAAGAGACTTGGGGTTATAGGGAAACAGATTCTTTGCGTGTAGCTTAGCCACTACCCTTCTAAGGTCGGACAGACATAACAGAGATCTGGTCAATGTTTTACTACCAGGTGTGTGAGCCAGTGCTGTTGTTTGACCAAACTGTGATGCTGCTAGACTCAAATATCGCGTTGGCCTGACAGTTTGCATCGGTGCCGTTGTGTCAGACAGACTGTACTCTGCTGGTGTAGTAGACAAGACACTTTTCTCTTGCTTCATATTCAAGCTACATAGAACATCTAGCTCAGAGTCGGTAGGTGTCACTCTCATGTTTCCCTCATCAGTGTCCTTATGAGAAGCTTGTGAAACCTCCATGTCTTCTGTGCCAGACTCGTCCGAGCTACTGTAGTCCACCAGGCAAAGCCCAGAGCCCAAACCGGTGGATACTCTGGCTGGCATGGAGGCGGTAGGCTGGGCACACAGGCTGGCCCGGTCAAGATCAGGGCTTATGTGTGTGGTTCCCTGCTTTCCGACATGCACAGGTACAGATGCAGCATCACCACGTGAGAAAGAAGACGACAGCTGTCCTCCAACATAAGGGTCCGATTGCTCCATTTTCCAGCACGCCAGCAAGAATCCCGGGGGGTCCGCCCTGAGGTGCTTCAGGTAACGCACTAAATACTCCAGAAAGCAGGTTTCAGAGGAGATGAGGAAGTCTAGGAGGGTGCTGTGATCAAAGGAGATGCTTCGGAGGAAGAACAGGAAGTGGCAGTGAGGGTTGAAACCAGAGGAGCACGATGTCCCCGACTCAGCCTCAGGACTTAAACCAGGACACCGACTGTGGAGGACACACAACAGAATACAGATCAGTATCTCATTCAATGAGATCTGAGGTGTCTTCGCATTCAATGGACACCTCCAAGAGCAAAAAGCACTTGGCAAAAACGCACACACAACACAACATCAATCAGTTGTCATGGCTTCTCATCTTGATATAAAAGACTGTTTTTCCTTCATTACATCAGTACATCTTTCCCATTACCAAGGTATGCACAAGATAACACCACATGTATGGCCAATATCCTTGAACAAAGAATGTTACTTGTGTAACAAACTATTTGTCTTTCTATGGTCATCTGCAGACCATTTTCCCTGTTTATATACTGGTTGTCATGGTGCTGCATGATGTTCTAGTTATTCAAGACAAAGATTTGGGCATTTTCAGGAGGAAAAGCTGGGGGTAACACTGACTAGGTGTTACATTAAAAATCCCATGCATGATGATTTCATTCATGCTACAGCATTGGTGTTTATTTTCCCACACCTGTTGTTACGAAGGTACAGAGTGAGTAACGTTTTGGCAGCCTCCATCATGTCATCGTCCTGCTCGGCGAAGACAAGCGTGTACCAGCAGCAGAGGTGGGAAGACTCTGTCAACGGAACCCCTCGATCCCTGAGGAACCCAAACAAAACCCCAAGACACGCTCCCACAGTGCTGTCGGCACCTGCTGGAGAAAATAAGTCAGTTTGCGTATTGTAATAGACTGTCCGATGCTGCCCTCTACTGTGCAGTTTTGGGTAGGGAGAGAACAAGCTGCTAAAGCTAGAGCTATGTAATGTTAAAATACATTTCTCAGTTTACCTTTCCTGCATGTGTAGGCTAATCCGTTGCATCAGAGGACATGTACCACATGTTGGATCAGTACTTTATTTCATTTAATAAGTAATTATTTAATCATGCAGGATAAACAGAAAAATCTGGACCGTTTGTTGAAGTTCATTGAATGTCAACAAACAACCATAGTGAATTACCACCCTAGCTACCAGCATAACTACCTCCTCAGTAGGGCTGAACGATATGGTAAAACAAATCTAATTGCGATTATTTTACATATTTTGGGATTGCGATATGATTCACTATTAGTGGGAATGATCATTTCTGCATCAGAATTTTTTCACTGAAAAAAAAAAAATAATCATGATGTGACATTTGTTGGGGTCTGTACCAAACAAACATGTTTTCTTACATCTGGAGTGTGTAGGCCCTACTCCTCAGCATAACTAATAATAATTATGATAATTATGAATGTGATAATGTTACCTGCTCCTGTCTGAAGTGCCAGCTCCAGTGACTTGAGGACAACCAGACCAACAGCTCTGAGAATCACGTGGTCTGGCTTCCGAGTCTGACCAACTCCCTGGCCGGGACCCAGGCCAGATCCTCCAAAAGAGGCGGCCACCGTCTCGGCGGGAACGAACTGCAACCAATCGGCAGAAACCGCTCGCAACACGGTATCAGCCAGCATCTCCATATCGGCCCCGAAGTGCTCGTCTCTGGACGCTGGGGCCGAGATCTCCCTAAGAGCCAAGTCCTCTCCTGCCTTCTGCAGCAGAGATCGCTTCATGAGCAGCAACACCTGCCTCTTCACGTAGTAGTCGCAGGAGGAAGAGGCAGCCGTTTTAATGAGGGCTCGTGCTCTTGTGTACACCAGTCTCTGGCTTTGTGGGCAGACGCCGGCGCTGCACGTCAACCTGGAAGCACAGAGGATCTCCAACAGGACTAGGAGGGAGGAGAAGGTCACCCCCCAGCCGGGGGTGTTGTTGGGTAAATACACCCCAGATGGTCCCTCATCCACTTTCTCCCCAGGGAGGAAGTTAGAGACTAGAATAGTCAGGTGGGGATCAAAGGCTACAAGAAGCTTTTGGAGAATCTCTGGTGGTGAAAGAGTAATGTTTAAATGAATCATACAACAACTGATAAAAACAATAAAAGTGTATAGCAGAAACCACACTTACCCGTTTTGCTTTCGTGTGAGTCTTTAAGAAGTCTTTTAAAAACACTGATGAAAGACCATATGCATGGGTCCAGATCTTTGCAAGTGCGGGCG
This sequence comes from Trachyrincus murrayi, assembly GCA_900323305.1. NCBI lineage: Eukaryota > Metazoa > Chordata > Actinopteri > Gadiformes > Macrouridae > Trachyrincus > Trachyrincus murrayi. The sequence goes on along the minus strand of OOFB01018495.1, from coordinate 19,185 downwards.
TTCTGAAATGCCTGCACACATGTCTGTTGCCAGATTTGGTTGACTTCCCCCTATACAATGTAAAAGTATGTCAGCACAAAGTAGACTCTGGCAAACCACTGTGACATTTTACCAAGAATCTCTCTAAAACATGCTCAACTGGATCAGAAAATAAACTAATATACCAAATACAATATAGTATGATATGATTATTTCAATATCATCCCGTCATTTCATGCACAAATTACCTAAACACTTACAGAATTGTGTAGCTCGTAGGAAACGTATGTTGATACACATTTAGCAGCCAAATGTGATACCATCTGGTCGTCGGTCTGGAATTGGTGAACCTGTCATAGGGTGAGCATATGAATATCAATACTACCAGGTGTGTTTTTTTATTATTAGTCTTGCGTCAAGTTTTGAATACTCACAAGTCTGGACATGGCATGTGCCTCTTGAAACACTTTGTAGATTTGCAAGAGGTACAGAGTAGTTTCTGGCCGCATGGTTTGAGACATTAGGTCGACGTATATATTGTCGACCAGAGTAAGAGTGATACAAGTCAGTTCGGTCATATTCATATGCAAACATTCCGAAGTATTACTCAATGCACACAACAAGCAGGAATCGTCTTGCAAATTAACATTCCGATATAGAACTGCAAATATATTGGATGCTAAATCACTGGCGCTTTGGTTCGGAGGTGATCCGTTGAGAAGACATTTGTATGAATTAGTAATAGAGTCAATACAATCCTTTATACCGTCCATAATAGCAAGACCACGGACCTCTAGAGAAAAGCAACACAAAGCTTTATGGACAAACCACGCAACGGTAACTGCAGGGGTTTATTCCAAGTAGAATCGCACCATCCACGTTAACAACGTGGGTGATGAATAAAAACAAACTCCGCGCGTCTCTTCCGTGTGACTATCAACCACGTGATAAACACGGAAGTAATTCTACAAAATATCAATCTTTGTAGATAATGTGTTACCCTTTCCTGTAGTGTTTTCGTTTTTTATATTTATTTATTTTATTATTTTGTGTAGCTTTTTGACAGTGCCAAGTTATTGTATTTCGCAATCGGATGTTGGTATGTCAACTCGAATTGTGGGACTCCTCTCTTCTGGATGCTGATTGGCTGAAACGCGCACAGAGCCCATGGTTGGCTTTTTTTTCTTGTCGTCTTGTCAAGTAAGTCTTTGTTTTACAATACCTGTAAAGCACTGACATTTTCTATGAAATATAACCAACTGCTAAATATATGATGTATACAACCCCTCGTGTACGTGTGTAAAAATGCATGCACATTAAACTCTTTTAATGCATAGTTGCAGCTAGCTAGCTTCTGCTAAAGTTAGCCTTGTAGCTAAACAGCGTAGTGGTGCTGCAGCTACTGTTTGCTATCCTGGTTCATAGCTTACTTTCTATATTACTTATTGTATGTTACTCATATTCATTAAGTAGTGCTTGATGGGCATGGGTGCATACCCAGTGTCTATGTTGGTGTTTTAGCTGTGAGTAGCGAACACAACCATTTATTTATGCGTATTACCTGATGTTAGCTGGCGCTACTAGCTGAAAGGGTTACTCTATTGTTTGTGGTTTCTTTCTAACTGCCTGGTCTAATTTGTTAATGTCCGAGACTAAATTATATTAGTAGAGTGTGCCAGTCATCAGTAAAAAAATCTAATCTGGATAACTCTTGCAAAGGATTTAATGCGCCTGTGTCAACTCTTGCTACTACTAAATGTGCCCCAACCTAGGAAACAGGTTTTGCAATGTTGGCCAGCAATGTTTACAAATACGATTCACTGTCTACATTATTCTGTAAGATATAACTAGATAAATACAATGTATTATTAACTGGTTATTAGATCAATATTTAAGTTAATGGACTGTTTACCAGATCGCCCATATTTAACTGAATTCGCCTATGGTACGTTTTGAATATACACCAAGTACGTCATGTAAACACTGTGAGCCAGAATATGCGTGAACTAGGGATATTGGTAAACACTAACACGTTTCATGACCCAGTTGTCATGGTTGTCTTTTTGCACCAGGAATAAATCAGACAAGCAACAAACTACTTAGGCCCACTGACACACTGTTTTGTCCTAGCAGTGGTCTGGTTGCTATGGTATAAAAATGCACACAAATTATCAATACAAAAAAGCTGCGATTTAATAGATTAGATTAAAGTGTGTTTTAACCATAACAACAACCACTACCAAACGAGTCATCCTTCTCTTCTCCTCTCCAAACCAGATGTCCAGTGCAGCCGAACATTCCCTTTACGAAATGTGACAGGATGCTAAACCATCAATGCAGAAGGAACCCCGAGCTGCATGAGGAGCTGCAGATCCAGGCTGCGGTGGCGGCGGGTGATGTGTGCACTGTCCGCAGGATGCTGGAGCAAGGCTACTCCCCTAAAGTACGGGACGCCAACGGCTGGACGTTGCTCCATTTTTCTGCCGCCAAGGGAAAGGAGAGATGCGTGCGGGTCTTCCTGGAGCATGGAGGTGAGAGGTTTTTTTTTCCCTTCGGTGGCCCTAATGGCGATATTTTGTCCTCGGGCATAGCTTGTAATGCATCGTTTGGGTTTTGGTGTTGAAGCACTGTGTCATTAGAAGCACAGTTAAACTTTCAAAAAGTTTGTCCAAACTGACAGAAGTGGACTGAAATTAATTGAAATTAAATATTTGGCTGTTTTGTGGCCTGAAAACAATGAAAACAAATGGTTCTTTTGAAAACCTCCTTGTTGTTTATATGCGTCTCATTTTCCTGCACTCTGGTCATAATGTAGAGTAAGTATTCTGCAGTTCATGTACGGTTCACTATTTGCACTAATAATGACCACTTCGTCTTTATGCAAGTGGGTGGACCAATATTGCATTCCATATCACCAAAAATGCCATTTCCCTATGGGGAAGTTCCTGTCCTCGTAATCAGGGCATTCCAGGTTCATGTAAGAATCCTTATGACAGGCCCTTGAACCCTTGTTGACCTGTGAGAAGGTGATTGTAGACATCAGGCAGACCATTTCAATTGTAATTCTTTTTCCAGTTTTGAGTAGTGTTTAACAATTTAAGGAATTGTATTTATATAACTGTATAAATACATCTGTGATCTAGATGATTGATTTGAGTGGCTGGAAGATCCCTTGTATCAATGACATTGTTTCATACACTAGAGGGCATTATTTCTCCAGAGGGAAACTTTTACACCACTCAAAGCCAGAATTGAGTCAATTACCACTTGAATACAATGCAACGCATTTTCTGTTTTATAAATAGCATATATTCGGTTTGTAGTTGTCGAAAAAAACTTTTATTTTGTCTGTTCTGTCAATTTGACTCTATTTTGGGGTATTAAACAATCATCCATTAAATTAGAATAATGGTAGTTATGAAGAAATAGTCATACTGTTTGCCATGGCTAAGCAGTTTCTGATGACAATGTTTTTCTTCTTCTCATAAGAATTGTCCGTCTTCCTAAAAACAGATGGATGCTTATTTTTGGTCCTATAGTATTCCCAACATGCACATTTAAAACAAGTCACAGAGGACAACTCTTTGACTTCTTCTGCTATCTGCTGATGGCTAGATGATCAATACTTGCAGAACAATAATACACTGATACCCTAATAGTAATGTCGATAGCTAGTTTCTCATCCACTAAGTGGCTATGTCAGCAAGGCTAATTGACTGATTCAATATTTCACTGATGGCAGAATAAGGTTAGAGTGTCCTGTCATGATGCACTCACTTAAATTGCACTTCAGCTTATGGATGTATGGTTACCGTTATCTCATATTTTTGTCACACTTGGCTAAAATTACCTATTTTTAACTGAGAATATCCCCAGTGCAAAGATACAATATCCTACAATGCTAATTTCCCGCCCAGGATTACTAAAGTACATCTTATCTTATAAGCACATCATAAACGAATGCAAGGGGCTAGATGTTCTACTTTTTTCAGTTAGAGGACCCGCTGATGAAAATGGTTATGTCAACACGTATATGAGAGTGGCCCCAAACTAATAGTATAATATACATTTTAATAATAAGTCATGGATTGATACCTTGTGTTATTTAACACTTAAAGTTTACTGACCCTGCTTTTGCGACTTAACACATCTTTAACACATCTTTCTTTAAACTCCCCCCTGTCCCGCCACAGCGGACCCCACGGTGAAGGACTTCATTGGTGGCTTCACGGCACTGCACTATGCTGCCATGCACGGCAGGGCGCGCATTGCCCGCCTCATGCTGGAGTCGGAGTTCCGCAGTGACATCATCAACGCCAAGAGCAACGACGGCTGGACCCCGCTGCACGTGGCCGCCCACTACGGCCGGGACTCGTTCGTGCGCCTCCTCCTGGAGTTCCGGGCGGAGGTGGACCCTCTGAGCGACAAGGGCACTACGCCCCTGCAGCTGGCCATCATCCGCGAGCGCTCCAGCTGCGTGCGCATCCTGTTGGACCACAGCGCCAACATCGACATCCAGAACGGCTTCCTGCTGCGCTACGCTGTCATCAAAGGAAACCACTCGTACTGCCGCATGTTCCTCCAGCGCGGGGCAGACACTAACCTGGGCCGGCTGGAGGACGGACAGACGCCACTACACCTGTCGGCCCTGCGGGACGACGTGCAGTGTGCGCAGATGCTGCATGTGTACGGCGCCGACACGAACACTCGCAACTACGAGGGTCAGACGGCGGTGGCCGTGTCTGTCAGCATGTCAGGGATCAGTCGGCCGTGTCTGGACTTCTTACAAGAGGTCACAAGTAAGTGGACTATTCAGTTGGTAGTTCCCTACAGTTACCACTGTAGGGGAACTGCATAGACGAAAACATAGCATAGTTATAATCTGTATAAAAACTATGTTGACCTAAACCATGGAAACACAAATTTTGTTAATGTTTGTTTGTTTGTGTACTTTTACCAATTTTAACAATGCTGCTTTTATTTATTTAGTTAGTTAGTTAAGCTTATAGCTTCATCGCTTAAAGCTATAAGATATGGGCGGCTATGGTTTATTTGCACATAGGGTAGACAGATGATGCGTAACTAGGAAAATATATCTTCAGATCATTTCATTGGGGATGTCAAAAAAGCAAAAACATTAATTATGAAAGAAGAATTATGCCTGCCTTATCCTTTAACTATAAAAGCGGTGGTCCATGTGTAGGTCCAAGTCACAAAGAGTGATAAACTATTTTCTTGTAAGTTGAGAAGAGGAGAAATCTCAGACATGTACAGACAGAAAGCGGGCACGCTGCCAACAGGAGGTTATAATGACCAGTGTTCATTCACAGAACAATCCCTGGTTGAAGGGGGGGAAGCGGAGAGCACATTACCTGCAGCACTAATGATTTAGACGCGAACAATGCCCACATTCCTCTGCTGCCCCCCGAACTTTGATATCAAAGATATCAAAGAGCTGCAGAGCGTTTGAGACAATGCCCTTCACAGGGACTCCGAACGTCAGGCCAGATCACATAACTGCCGGCTTATTGATTACAGCAGCACCTCGGTGGATTAACTCATCCTCCCTCAGCCGTGGAAACCTGTCCCGTGCAGGGATGAGTGGCAGTCCTACTCTTTTGAAGGCTAACACAGACGTATCGCTGTCGCAGCCCTTAGCTTTTTCTCACGTCAGAGACTGAATAGCACAGCTGCATCTGGAACTCCCTTGGCAAAGTGGCCCTTTTTTCATATAGCAAAGCCATGTTGCCCATATATATTTTACATGTTATTTTTACAACAAGCATAGTAAAATCTTTACAGCGAAACATCCTCCGGATTGTGTTTAGTGTATATAATGCCCCAATAGTCATAGCCCAGGTTTATTTGTATATTCTGAAAGGGCTTCACAGAAATCACCCACCACCCCTTCAAAGGAGGAAGGAAAAAGATCTGAGTGGGGAGAGGAAACCTTGAGAAGGCACATATAGAAGGATCCCTTCATTCTAGGAAGGCTACGACGGCTGAAGCCAAAAAGTATAATGACTAAGAAGATAATATATACTATATGTCCATCTAAAATAATGACAAACAATTAATGAAATAGAATCTGTAAATAATCACAACAAAGCAGAAAGAAATGGAAAGAAACCCGGGGAACTACTTCTGTAGTTCATTGTGCCTTTTCAGCCAAATTAGTTTGTTTATAAAATATGGGGGCTAGTGAGTAAAAGGATGGATATAAAAAAACGTTCCACAAATATGTCAGTCAATACTTTTAACAAGATGATTTTAAAGTTGCCAATCAGTGCAGCCATTTTCTCCAGCAAGGTAAATTACATTTCCACATTCCTTCCTAGATAGATTAATCGTCACAGGTCTGAGATTGTCCGAGTCTTAGATCCTGTTGACATGCTGCACAGCATACATACTGTAAATGTTGCTGCCACAAAGGATGCTACCAGCGCACCATCATTTGTCTGTTTTCAGAGGGCGATTCCCACCCTGTTTCCACCTCTAGTTGGTTAACGTCAGTGCCTGCTCAAAGCAGTCTGATGCAACAGTGGACTTCAGTGACAGTAGCCTGTCTCACAGCTGTGCCCCAGGCAAAACATTTTGTTGTGGTTCATTTCCAAGCTGCGTCCCATTGTGGGTGTTTTGATGATGAAACAACAAGTCACTTCCTGGAAACAATGGCATTTCTTTTTTTATTTGCATTGTGATTAAAGGACAGTGAATTTGCGTCATCATTACAGAATGGAGTAACCGTTTTTTTCTTCCCTGCTTCCATTTCAGGACAACCTCGGACTTTACAAGATTTGTGTCGTGTAAAAATACGTCATTGTATTGGACTTCAGAGCTTGAAGTTCCTGGATGAGCTACCCATTGCCAAGGTCATGAAAGACTACCTGAAACACAAGTTTGACAATGTGTGACCACGCCACCAGCAGCCATGCGGAGTCCATCTGTGGGCTCTCTCTGCTCTCATCAAGACTATGCAATCACCAAGTTCCTCTCCGCAAGGCGAAGGGGCACATTGGTTTCCTACATCCCTCAACATTTATGTTGTCCACATCGTAACACGGAGAGTCAAAATTATGTTCTTCTGTTCTCTACATTGACTTGTTTTGGGTTTTTATGTTTGACAACGTGCCGAATAGCAGAGATGTGTCTTATCTCGGCCCCTCGATTATTTCAGCTGATTGATGAAATAATGCAGCAGTTTATTAAACACTCAAATTTCCTGACAATGATGCAGATGATTATTGCCCATCAGTGACAGATTGCCATGTGCATATAGGCCAGTTAACGCTTATATTTTATTTTCTCTTCCTTACTTCATCAATGTCTTTTATTTAAGATGAGTTGATTGTTAGAATAGGAGTGCTCGCCAAAATATGTTTGCTAAGGGAATTGAAAAGTGAGTGATAAATTGGTGTAAGTATTTCTATAAAAAATGTGTTCATTATTTTCCAGAACGTGAAGCATTAATAGCTTATGGAGTCAAGTAGCCAAGTGACAAGACTTGTTAATGGCTTGTGCTTTACATCTAGCACACATGAGAAGGATTGGCCAGAGCATCATGATTACGTTTTCTCAGTGTCATGCAGAAAAATGAATGAGCCCAAGTAAGGATGTAAGCAAAGATTGGTGTGCGATAGCCTTCAAATACTGCCATTTGAACAACCGTTGCATATGCGTGTGATGAGTTATTTCATCGTGTTTCATCTTAAGTTATTTTGTTTCAAATGTATTCACTGTGCTTTATGTTTTTTCTGGAAGAAAATGTGTTAATGTTTACTAGCTTAAGAAGTCATGAGCTCTCCCCATCGGCTGTCCATTTGGGTTCACACATTGACACAATCACCAGAAGAGAAATGTAAATATGTTACATGTACAGCAGATATTTTTGTAGATTTATTTAAGCAACAATCTTCTGTACGTATTCTGGTGTATTTTAAATATGATGGTATTGTGCTGTTTGGTGTGATTCATATCAATATTTTTTTATGTTCAAGTTAAATTATTCACTTTTGTGAGAATGACTTCAATGTGTTTAAGTGTTCTTAAGTGTGATGGTAGAGGGGGTGGATTTATTTTCTGAACAAAAATGTCTCTGAAGATCATACTGTGAATTTCTTGTTAAACACAAAATTGGAAAGTGTAGGATTTCAGGTTCAGCTACCATCACTATAATTCTGTATCGGTGAGTGACGTAATTTAATGCGGCCATATTTGTCAGTTAGAAAAAATAATGATGAAACACACATAGGATTGCTGGGTGATATTTTTTCATGACCATATGACCGCCCTTTACATGCTTTTGGATATGTAACAGAGTTTTTATGCCACATTTTCTATTCCAGACTATTTTTTACCGAGTGTTGTGAATGACCGTTGTGAGTTTGGTGTGACCTACGTCGTCTGCCTTCTTCATGCCTGGTTGCTCAACCTACTTGAGTATTCCCAGTCAGGGAACAGTTCTTGTCTTACGTAGCTCTTCAGCGGCTGCCAGTCTTCCACACCAACTACTGAATGTATATAATATGCAGGTTTTTAAATAAAACTCAAGATGTGTCATTAAATCTAAAATGACTTGTGATTTGATTGTTTTTATTAGTTTATGTGAAGGAGTCAAATGACAAAATGAGTGGGATCATAAAAAAGTTCCTCAAACTTAGGAAAGCTTTAGCCTGCATTACCAAACTTTTTCTCTTTTTTTTTCTGTCACTTTTGTTTTAATTTATTAAAAATTTAGTTGGTGATTTGGTATGTGGAAAAAGGTGAGAAAGTCAAACATTGAATACAAGTGAACAAGTTCCATGGTGCAGGTTATGTTTTGGGACAAAACGGCACCTTCAATGATTATGGTGAAAGGCATAAATAGTATTTTAGGCTGTTTTGTTTTATATTCATATTGTTATTTAATTATTATCTTTCAATTCTCTATTTTTGTGGTACAATAGCAATTGTCACATTCATTAAGAAGTTTTGTTTTACTATGTAGTATAGAAGAAAGTAACTATATATATATACCCTGTATATAGTTACTTTCTTTATATATATATATATATATATATATATATATATATATATATATATATATATATATATATATATATATATATTCATATCAGATACCAGTTCACCCCAGTCCAGTTGGCACAATGCTAGCGTTGACAAGATATGTGAAAAGGTGTATGGTTATATTTGCATGCATGTGCTTGCATTGGAAGGGCTGGGGGGGGGCGAAACACACTTTAATTCTCCCATATTTGGTTGTCTTAACAACGGGGGAAAAAAACAGGAATTGGCATTGTCTCTTGAGCTGTGTCACTTTACAACATTTCCCCCCCCCCCCCCCCCCCC
>OOFB01018483.1:2266-13096 GCA_900323305.1 Trachyrincus murrayi | reverse complement strand
CAAAAAAAAAAAAAAACCCCCCCCCCCCCCCCCCACCGAAATCACATGTAAACCCTGTAAATTCTACTCCCTGTAACTTGATTAATTATATACCAATTGAGAGAGATGTGTGTGTGTGTATATAGAGATACAGACAATATATACAATACATTTTTGATGTATACAATTCTGACAAGGTTCTTAATTACTCCATCATGGTGAGAAACTGAGTCCAGGGACCTCGCCACACACCTTCCATTGTCGTGGAAGGTGTGTTTTTACAACCTGTACAGAGGTTATCGTTTCATAATCAGTGCTGATAAAATACACAAATCCGTTTACGAAGGACAACAGGCCACATCTACAACCAGTGGCCACTTCACCTGCAAATCTCTAATCAGCAACGCTGTGCATACATGCCTGTGGAGGTTCAGAGACACCAGAATGGGGAGGAAATGTGACTGACCGTGGAATCAATGTTTGTGCCAGACGGGGGATGGTTTGAGCTCAGAAACCGCCGGTCTCCTGGGATTTTCACACGCGTCTCTAGAGTTGACAGGAAAAACAAATTAACAATGAAGCGAAAAAACTACTAAATGAATAGTTTAATGATAGAGGGGGGGGTCCTACCCAGTATTTGAAAGGTGTACCCCAGGGCGGCAGTGGCTCAGGAGGTAGAGCGGGTTGTCTGGCAACCAGAAGGTCGCTGGTTCGATCGTGCCCGGCACCTCACCGACACCGCTGTCGGTGTAGGAATGTGTGTATGAATGGGTGGATGAATGGGTGGATGTGAGGCTGTATAATGAGGATGTATAATTGTATCACCCATTGGAGAGCTGCCTCATGCAGACAGTATAGAAACAATACATGTATATGACTTGTGTTCTTTGTCCTTTGTGACCAGGCCTGCTCTCGGTGAGCAGGGCCAGTCTTGCTCATGTGCTGTCCAAGAGTAAAGGCAACGCCCTGTCGATCGTGATAGGCGGTGCCGAGGAGTCTCTGTCCTCCTCCCCCGGGGTCCACACGGTGGTCATGAGGCAACGCAAAGGATTTGTCAGGATAGCGCTGGAGCACGGGTGAGTTTCCCAAATACACCACACTTCTGCCAGCCGGCGGTCTGGTGCTCCACGTGCCTGGCTGTAGATTCTGGCCGGTTGTGCTCAGGGTCTTTGACCGCCACTGGATCTTTCCTTTCTTTATGCCGTCTTAAGACATTGCTTTTCACCCCGTTATTTGATGCAGTTTTTTTTTAATGCATTTTTCCGTTTTAACCACTTGTTTATATACTGTTTTAATGTATTTATTAATATACAATGTATTAGTATTTATTTAATTTTGTTATTTGTTTTAATTAATTTATTAATATACAATATTAGTATTTATTTAATTTTGTTATTTGTTTTAATTAATTTATTAATATACAATGTATTAGTATTTATTTAATTTTGTCAAGTAACGGTCACTTTTTGTTTTACGTTCGCAAGGTGCAATGTAAATGAAGTTACTATAAAACTTAAAACAGGAATTAAAGGACATTAAAAGGACTCTTGCAGAGACGTTGAGGCATTGAAGCCACAATAACAACTATCGGTGGCCTCGGTTACACTTTCAGTTTGACTTGTCAAGTCAAACTGAAACGCCAAGTGTTACTGACCCCTTTGTGGTCGTCCACAGGGCCGACTTGGTACCGGTGTACTCCTTTGGGGAAAACGAGCTGTTCCGCCAGGTGATCTTCTCAGAGGGCAGCGTGGGCCGCAGGTTACAGGACCTCTTCAAAAGGCTGATAGGGTTCGCCCCGTGTGTGTTCCTCGGGGAGCGCTTTGCTTTCCTGCCCTACCGGACGGCCATCACTACCGTGGGTAAGCTGAGCACCCGTTACACAAGAACCCAATTTAGTTGACGCCGTTATCCGAAGCGCCGTACATTGAATTGAGACACGTCATTAAGCAACAGGTAGGGGTTCTGCATCTTGTTCAAGAATGTCTACTCGGGGGACATTGCAAGCCAAAAGGATTCCTGCCCCTATACCGTAACCACATTTCGATCCCTCTGGTTTCAGTGGGCGCTCCCATCGCTGTGCCGAAGCGTATGGTCCCTACAAAGGAAGAGGTGGACCACTACCACAGCCTTTACATTCAGTCTCTGTCTGAACTGTTCCACGAGCACAAGGTCAGCTGTGGATTCTCTGAAAGCCACGAGCTGCGGATCATTTAGATGACGACCACCCACGTTGCGTAAACCAGACATTCTCCAAGCTGCCTCGACCATGGGACTACTTCAAAGACTGCCCTGATTCGGTGAAGGATTTACCCTGTAGCAATAGAGCAGGTCTCCATAGGCGGCTGGTCTCCTGGTTCATGACACCGTCTATGCAACAAACGATGTATTTTAAATAATTCTGCAAGTCGTCACTGCCCTATTTGTCTTTCTATTGTTTACATGTTTGAAATGCACTATGCATATTTTTATGTATTGTAACGGTTTCATGCAAGTCAGGATCCATGTGAATTAAAAAATGGCAACCATTGCAATAGTCTTCACACACACACACACACACACACACACACACACACACACACACACACACACACACACACACACACACACACACACACACACACACACACACACACACACACACACACACACACACACACACACACACACACACACACACACACACACAATAAATGCTGTTAATGAGCTTTTATTTCTTCAGGAATTCACATTAAAGCAGTTTATCAGAATAATTTCAATACATAATTAAGCATGAGTTGGGGGGAATAAGAGGGTCATGGGATGAGCAGATAAACACACAAAATGACTAAAATGACTGAAAAAAAAGGATCGATCGAATGGATTAGAAAAACTCTACGTCATCTGGTGCGTCCAGGTCGCGGTACTCCACCACGTTGCGTGGATCGCCCCGGGACATCCTGCGAGACGGAGGGAACAGAAGCACGGCCGTTGAGAACATCGCCGTCTCCTCTCCTGAGAAGGACTTCCATGTGGATGGTGGGTTAGGAGGAGAACGGAGGTGATCCTTACAATGGTTTTTTACCTGTTGTTGCGGTGCTTCCCGGGGTATCCACCGGGGCCCCGGAAGCCGTCGTAGTTCCCCCGGCCCCCCCCTCCTCCTCCTCCGCCCCCTCCTCCTCCGCCGCCTCCTCCTCCTCCTCCGTACTGGTTGGGTGGGTACACGGGGCCGCCTAGCGGGCGAAGAAGAGATTCAACGTTAGAAGTCTGGTTGGCGCCATGTCACGAACAGCGTGTTTCTACGGTCGCCCTAAAGACTGAACGCCACGCGGTAGGAGGAGGCCGTCGTATGATTGGTCATTATCATCAGCTGAACTGAACAGCTGGGTTAACTGTCATTCTGTGAGCCGACACTAGCTGGACAACTAAACAAAAGAGTTATTCTAATCAAATATTTGTCAACTAAAGACATGTGGCTGAATGCCTCCTCCACCAACGACCGGACCTAGAGAGACTTCTGTTGGAAAAACGTGTTTTGCTTTTCACTCCGAAACAGAAGTGTAAACAAACTAGCACTCCGCTGCCGTGTGTTTATTTAGCCAATGAGAGGCCTTTCAGAATTATCGTACGTAGCATGTGCGATTGTATTTTAAATTAGTCAAATCATCCCGTGACCTCATCTTCGTTTGTTTTAGTTTTTTGTTTCTTATTTGCTTTTTGCTTACTGTTCTTATAATGTGTAACATGTTAATAAAGAAAAATATCAAATATTTCTCCTATTCAGCATGCATGCACACACACACACACAACATCTACCGGTCATTTGAATGAATACCCTACCCACTTGTATACTAGCACAATTCATTAGTAATTAATAAACCACAACATAAATAATATATTAGTTCCAGACATCAATGAATACCCTAAAGCACAACAGAACCATCCATTAAGGGTTATTGGTCTGTCCACTGTCCTCCCATCATTCAACCTCTCCAAGGGGAGGATATTGATGGTGATCAGGTTCATATGTAACAGTTTACATCACAACAGGCCTACCTCCAAAGCCCATGACGGGTGGTCGAGGCTGGCCGAAGCCCATGGGCCCCTGTGGCCCCTGGGGGGGGAACGGCATGTTGGGGCCCATCACACCTAGAGGACATCATTTACATTTAGTCATTTAGCAGACACTTTTAACCAAAAGCGAGTTACAGGTGAAGCTGAGAACAAAAAGTATACAATCGATGTTGGATCAACACACGCACAAAAACTGGATGAACGATCACGTTTCTAAAAAGACAAGTGGACAGTGTGGTACTTGGAACAGGACGCTAGAAGAGTCTGAACCTCTGGAGCATAACATTAATCTATAATCCGCGTGCGTCTCAAACACAATTTTAAATAGGCTGGGTGAGAAAAATGATTACTGAAGAGCGGCCCCAATTAGTTTATAATCCCAACTGGCGTTTGTAATGAGGTAGGATGCCAAGGGGCTTTCCTCACCCTGTCCCGGGCCTGGCAGAGGGGGCAGCTTCAGCTCTGGCAGCGAGGGTCTCTTGGCATCCATGAGGAAGTTGTTAAAGAAGGTCACCTCCTTCTTCACTTCCTCGATCTTGTCCCCGTGCTTGTTCAAGATGTGCTTACGCACAAACTCCGGGCCCTGGACAGTATGGTACGATTAGAACGGAGGCTCGGCAACAGTCTGGCAGATTCATATTCCTCCTGAACTCAACTCCTCATTCAAATACAAGCCACAACATGTATGGTATACATAGTTCAAAGAAAGGGCTGAGCGATACGGTAAAACAATCACATTGCCATTGTTTTGACAGACATTGTGATTGCGATATGATTCACTATTAGTGGGAGTGATCATTTTTGCATCACAATTTTCATTTCCACTGAAAGAACAATTAAAATCATGATGTGACATTTGTTGGGGTCTGTACCAAACAATCAAACAATCTTGCATCTGGAGATGGAAAATGCGTGGGCCTGGGTATCTCTGCAGCACTACAGTACTTCACTGATAATGGTGTTACACGTTTACACATTTGACCATTATATTGGGGCTCTATGCCAGTAGTACCTTCCGGCTGGGAGTCGAACCCCCTAACCCCTTAGCATGCTGCGCTGCTAACCTGCGTGACCAATGCATCTCACCTTGCTACATCGCTTGCCCCACACACACACACACACACACACACACACACACACACACACACACACACACACACACACACACACACACACACACACACACACACTTGAATTTCTTTCCACTCAGCGGACACAGCCACTTGTCCTTGCCCAGCTCCTGGGTGTTGGCCGACACAAACTTCTCCACCTCCTGCTCGGGGTCCTTGCGGCCCATCTTGGACGCCTCGTCCTCGGACAGCACCTCCTTCGAGTTGAACAGCGGGCCCAGCTTCTCCTCCAGCATCCTCTGCCACTGGCTCACTGCGCATGGATCACAGGAAGGTAAGACGGGTGTAAAAACCGGTCTGGTTTGGTTTGAAGCCACACTTTTGTTTTGCCATTTCGTTTTAATCCAAAACGAAGTGTCAATAGTGAGCAGGTAGGAGGGTTTAGGACCGGGGACATCGGGGGATTCGAACCCAGAACCTTTCGGCTGGGAGTCAAACGCCGTGACTACTAGATTGTCTTATCCTGTCCCAGTTTAAACAAAACCAAAGTAAACAAACAAGCCGCGGGGTGACACTGACCTTCTCCGTGTGTAATGCGGTTGGGGGGTATGGGTCCGCGCACGTGGACCATGCCACAGCGGTTGGGCATGTTGTCCTCGCTGGGGTACTCGCACGTGTTGTAGTAGTCGATGGAGTGGACGATGCGCAGGTACAGCAGCAGGCGGTCCAGCACCTAGGGGGCCAGGTGAGAGGGAACGCTTACATCTTCCACGTCGGCCAAAATGTATTTGTAAACCATCGCATATCATGCGCTCGAATGCAATGCTAAGGGGGCTTCACGTTCGGCCTGGTTGATCGCTACATTTGACTGATCCATTAAAAAAACCGGGCGACCAATAGGATAGGCCTATAGATTATCACGTGACCCCGCTGCCGATTACATGACTCGGTCCGAGAGGTACGGATCCGTAACAAATCGGACATGGTGTGCAAAGGCCCTAACGGTAGCCACGGTCCACCCACCTTGGCCAGCTTGTCGTCCCTCTCCACCGGGGTCTCGACGGGGTTGCCCTCCTTGGGGCCTTCGTCGGAGTCTCCTCCGCTCATGCTGCCCAGGAGCTCCTCCTCCTCGGCGCTCACCTCCTCGATCAGGTAGTCCGTGATGTTCTTCATGATGGGGTTCTGAGCGGGCAACTTCAGGACAGCAGAAACACAAAAGAGCTACGCTGGATTTAAATCAACAATGAACACCAGGGGGGGGGGGGGGCCCGTCCACGATGTCCGGTATTATTCAGGTCATGTTTATATTATTCTTGGCAAGAACTTGTCAGCCCTGTGTATGCCATATCAAATATCCATATCAATATGCCATAAAGAATACTTCAACTTTCAACTTCATTTGTCCCCGGGGGGCAATTGGTGTTGCAGCAAGACAATAGAAACAAGACATAAGATACAAGACTATAAAATACAAGAAGCCTAAATAGGGCACATCAGACAGAATGGTGCAGACTCAGGGAGAACAGCAGTGGTGGTCCCAAGTTGACTGAATCATAGAATTGCATACAAGAATAAAGAGCTGAATTTCAGAACACAATTATTATTAAAAATTAAAAATTATTTTTAAATAAATATTGTTCATTTAGGAGGTCTAACCAATGAATCAACCCGTGTTAGAAATTAGTTGCAGCTCCTAAAGTGAATGCATCTGGAAACTAAGTTAGGTGTTGGTTGAATTAAATAAGCGTTTAGAACCAAGATGGCCGCTAGGTCTATAAGGCCCTCATTGGTCACCAAGCTGCCCATCTCTTTATTATTCCAGACTTATTCTCCCTCTCCCCCCCTCTCTCTCTCTCTCTCCCCCTCTCTCTCTCTCACCTCGCTGGTCTGGCCCTCCTCGTCGGGCTTGTGGCTCCACAGCCCGCCCCTCTCGTCCAGGGTATGGATGAGCTTGGCGGCCATCTTGATGTCGTTGCGGAGCACCTGCTTGTGCTGCGTGATTCCGTTGATGTTCCGCACACGCCGCACGAGGTCACAGTTCACGCCGGGCGCCAGCTCACAGTCCCGCAGCTGCGAGGAAGGGAGGAAGACAGAGGTGGTGAGAACACGGAAGAGGAAGATGTGTTAAAACCAACGCTTACAAATGACTTCACTGTCGCTTTCTCCCTATTTCTACAATTACTATTTAGTCGTTTTAGCAGAGCTTTTATCCAAATTGACTTGCAGGGGGCAACTCAGATACAGGTCACGAAGCAACGGGTTGGGGTTAAGTATCTTGCTCAAGCCTACAGGTAGGCTGTGATCATTGGGGATCGAACCCGGTACCTTTCGGCTGGGGAGTCATTACGCCAATTCTCTGCATACTTCTTAATTGTGTAAAAAGGTTTACTTGTTTTTTACTTGCACTCCTAGCTATGACCGGAAGGAGGGATCCCTTATACGTGTTGCTGCCATGTTTCCTTCCTTCACCCACAGGGGTTTTACTATGTCCTGGCTCAGTGGGGTGGTTGAGGATTAAGAGGGCATCAGATATGGGCCAGCCCTATGAGACCTGGAACTGTGATCAATAAAACAGGCTATTTGTAAAAGTGTCGAGTGTCTTACCCGAATGTTCTGGAGGTTCCAGCAGATCTCCTTTATGTTGACGCTACGATCGAACGTTACCCAGCAACGCCGGAAGAACCTGGACACATTTGGAGGGAGTTTAATTTAATATCCTGACTTAGATTTGATTGTACAGCTCACTTCCTTTCATTAGACATTGCTGTAGTGTAATCAGACTATTGTGTAGGGGTGAGGGGATTTTAAAATAAATTAATGCGAGTATCGGGATTCTATGCTTCCACAATACTTGTATCGTCAGGTGGACTCACAAATATTATATTTTTGCTGAAAAATGTAAGCCAGAAACGTCAATGTTTATCTTAGTGAAACCATTAATGGTACCGTCCTACAGAGGGCGCTATAGTGTATTCACCTATAGTTGAAACATATTAATGGTACCGTCCTACAGAGGGCACTACAGTGTATTTGCCTATAGTTGATTTGCATCAACTATGTTCTGTTCAGCCACTTTCATATAAAAAACAATAGTGGACACCGACAGACCTGTAGAATCCCAACGTTATACCCACAAGTTAAACCACACAAAAGATAAAATCACACCAAAAATCGGAATATCATATTGCATTTTTTACAGAATCGCAATAAATATTGGTGCTCAAAAATCACTGTAATGTCATATTGTGAGGTGCCTGCTGATTCTCGTCCCTACTATTGTGTACGATCTTTGGTTCAGAACTGACCTGCGTTCAGGGTGGGGGTCCGACAGGCAGATGCGCAAGAAGCCGGGGTATCGCCGGCACAGCTGAGAGAATATAAGAAAATACATTTATAAATAAAAAATATATATTCCAGATAAAGCCGAGTGATCGTTTGGTGGTATTATATTGTCAGGTAATCAATAATTACATGGAGTTTTACAATTGAAGATTTTTAAATGAATGATTGTGAGGATAATAATATCGTTAACATAAGAATAGTGTCAAAACAAGACATTTTAGAAATTGCAATTTAATTCAAAGTAATTAAGTAAGTGAAATTGAAGGTTGGATCAAAAAACAAACAACAACACAGGAACTGAGGCACAGCCATTCTCACACAAACACTCACAGAGATGATCTCAGCCTTGGAGATGGTGGGTGCGATGCTCCTCATGAAGAGGGAGCAGGTCTTGTGGAGGGGTCGCGGCCTGGGAGCATCATCCTTGGGCTGCTTCTTCTTCTCCTCCCTCTCTTCCTTCTCCTCCTCTGGCTCCTCTGGCTTTTTCTCCTCTTTGGTTTCCTTCTCATCGACTGGCAGTCGGGGAGGAGAAATAAATGTTAGCTTGATGTGAAACGCAACCACCGTCATCTTGCTGGGATTGCATGAGAGATCTTGGCAGGCCCTGACCTTTGCCCTCCTCTCCCTCTTCCTCCTCCTCCTCCTTGTTGTTGTTGTTGTTCTTGTCGTTGTCCGGCTCGTTCGTCTCGGCGGGTTTGTCCGAGGAGTTTGAGTCCGAATCCGAGTCGGACTCGCTCTCCGAGGCGCTGGCCTCGTCTTCGCTGTCGCCACTCCTCTTCCTCTTCCTCCTCGTCTGGAGGAACAAAAAATGGAGAACGTCAATAAGAATGAACATCACCTGCTTGGGTTTGATTGGTCGGTTGGGTCCGTGTGTTTAATCGGCGGAGAAGCGGAAAACACCGGCAACATGACACACTGACCTTCTTGCTTTCAGGAACGTCTTTGCTGGGAGAGTCCTTGCCCTTCTCAGCCTTCACTCCGTTGCCCTCTCCAGCTCGGGCAGCTCCTCCACCCTTCTCTGAGCTGGCCGGATTACTCTCCACCTGTAGCACACCCACCACCGGTATTAGTACTTTTTAGATTTCTTAACAGTATTATTACTATTATACAGCGGTAGATAAAACAAACGCCAGTCCAATCTGAGACCTATTGGGGGAAATTGTAAATCTAAAAATTCATTTATTTTAAATGTTCATAAATGTATTAAATGGGTGTTAGAAGTGTAAACTGACATCCACTCACCGACACCACTTCCATAATAGAAGGTGTAAAAGAAGGTGCTAATTTGAGAACCACACTCAGAACCAAAGCATACCCGGTCGTTCTGGTCTTTATCGGCTTGGAGCTTGCGGTCTCCCTCCCCGCCTCTGGGGTCCTCCCTCCTGGAGGACTCCATCCCGCCTGGACCGGCTGTAGGTCTCTCCCGGTCCCTTTCTCTGTCCCTCTCCCGGTCTCTCTCCTCTTCCTCGAAGGGTAGGTCCAGGATACGAAGGTCATGATCGGTGCCTCCTTCCATCTTTATCACAGCTGCAGGGAGGGGGGAGACGTATGGTATATGTAATGGGCCGTTATTATGGATGGTTGGGTTATCCCATCGCAACGTAGAAGGTTGTCAATATACTCAAATCAATGTTGATAAATTACCAAAACGATTAAATCGATATCAAAATTGTAATCAATTTGTTTGTCAACAAGTAACAATACCAAACATTTGCTGTTTGTAGCCTCAGAAATCCATGTTTCAGAACATTATAAAAAAGAATATATGATAATTACAAATGATTATTAATACAATTACAGTATTATAATATATTTTAAAAATCTAAGTATATCATATATCAAATCAAATCAAAAAGGTATTTAGAATCGGGAGCTAGGCTGGCTGCATTCCAGCACAGGTAATAAATTGGGTTTTGTATTGAATCATCAATCAAGTATTGAATCATCAATCAAGTATTGAACCATCAATAAACTCCTGAAACAGTCGGCCACACTGCACCTGCATCCATGACCTTGGTGATGGCCTGCGCCCGGTCAATGTCCAGCGAGACGTTGTCCAGCCAGCTGTTCTCCATGAGGAACATGAAGACATTGAGGCGGTTCTGCAGGGAGCTGTGGGCCTCCCCTGCCAGACGCTCCACCTCGTCAGGGTGGTACTTGGACCGGAACCTGAATATAACATAAAAAAAAGAACGAAAAGAAGGAGGTGTAGGGAGGGAATGGAGGAGGGGGGGGGGGGGGGGGGGGGGGGGGGGGGGGGGGGGGGGATGGATGTAAAAGTACACATTAAACGGATGCATGGTGCTTCAATATTGCCAATGTTGTCAAAAGGAAAAACACAACAATTTATTTTCATATTAGAATCATTCAGCCAATCAAGATATTGTAT
>OOFB01018473.1:0-10448 GCA_900323305.1 Trachyrincus murrayi | reverse complement strand
TTTACTCGTACCCTTCGTCCACACCCTTGACTGCAGTGCAGATGGAAATGTGTTCCTCATTTCAAGAGTGCATTTGTTTCACCGGCACTATATTACACTACACTACCTTCCTCCCCCACATGCAATTGCCAGAACCCGACCTTTGACCTCTCCTCTGCCACAGCACATTAGCTATGGAGGAGCATAAAGTGTGTGTGTGTGTGTGTGTGTGTGTGTTTACTTCCTGTGTCTTGCTGTCACAGAACACGGATGTTGTAGAAGGGAAAAAGTGCAATGGTTGAATTCATCTCATGGAGCGATTCTGCTGACCCGGAGGAAAAAATGGGGTTCTTTGGGTTTTGTTCTAATGGACAATTATGGTACCAAAGATAAGAAGCTATTTGCCAATCACTGGACTGGGAGGGAACAGTTGTGCAGGGAAATATGAAAAACATAGAACTGTGCAGGCCTGTGCAGCTGCAGACACATTGTAGCTTGCATGTTAGCCGGTGTACTGACATTATTATGCATTTGTATCACAATCGTTAGGAAGTGAGTCATGCTAGTAAGTAGACGGAGAACATTTAAGTATGGAACCGAAGCAGTGGGAGAGGGGTATGTTTGTACGGACAGACGTCTCGAATACATCCGTATTGGTGCCTGCATTCTTATTGTTATGTTCACTCACTCTTTGGTACAGAGCTGAAGGGGTCCTGCTGCCCTGGGAGGGGTATGTCCGTGCAGAGAGTGAGAGAGCTATCGCTGATGCGCGTGATCAGCAGATAAAGTCATGAGGAGGCCCCTGTCCTGCCTTCCCTCCCCAGACACTGCCTGCACACACAATGAACATCATGGCCTTCATAGCGTTTATCTGTATATTATATATACAGTGTATATATATCTGTCTATCTCATAACCCTAACCCTATATACTCAATTATTTAATACTCTGTATTGCTAACCCTTTTGTTCTTCTTTATTTCTCTAATTCCTAATATTAATGCTTCGTAGTCCTAGTTCATACGATTCATACAAGTTGGGGGGGTGATGGTCTGTTTTGAAGACCAGGCTTAATTTAATGAATGGTAATAATTGGAAACTTGCATGGATTGTGACATTATGTTTTTGTATACTGTGTACAGGCTACACTGTGCACCATGGGACACACACACACACACACACATCTTTTTTGGCTAAAAGGCCACTTGATGCATCCATTCCTCTCCGTCACTTGGTCAACACCGCGGGTTGGCTATTAAACACACTCCACACACCCACAATAAACACACTCCACACACACACCCACACCCACAATAAACACCAAGTTGCCTGCGGGATACTCCTGCCCTGAAATGACATCCATGGTCTCCAGCTTTGAGATGTAAAGACTTGGTAGATCTCTTGAACGATCCAAGACGCCACGAAACCCATAGACCCACAGTCCCATGGCCTCATAGAAAAGGCAGAATACTGTAGTGTTTGGTTTTTCCATGACCTTTTGTGGTGCTTCCACGGGTGTCTGCTTGACTGGCATATTTTTGGAGCAAGCTAAATTGATGATTGATGATTTTCTTTTTCTTTCTTGGTCCATAGTCCATGCAAATTTTCATGAGAGCTCGTGTTGAAAAGACCATTTTAATCACAGCGTCCGTCTCAAGGGGCAACAATGAAATTCCACCCAAAGGCCAAAAAAGAGAGAGGGAGGGAAAGGCAGAAGCAGACTGCACCTCCATACATCTACATAGTATCTTGACGTACAGATTTCATCCAAGACCCGCCCTGTTTTGTGGTTGCTGCTGCTTAGCTTAGCTTGACATGTTTGCCTTTACTACGATCTTGAGGAAAGCTAAAATGATTTGTGTGTAACTGAAGTCTGCATGTCCGCACTTCTACTTGTATGCAATCCATGAGCAAGATGCCTAACTTTATTCATCACAAAGCATCATCACAAACGACGACAACAAAACAATTGTAAGTCACTTTGGATACTGTCCATGCGATGATCAACACAGGCCCCAGTTGCATTACTCAACCATTATTATAGCCACCAATGAGCATCATGACAAACACATTTTTGTATCTATTTGCATGTGTACTTTCGCTAACAAAGAGCCTCCACAAGACTAAACTTGTTGCATGAACCGGCTGTGTTGAATATATGAAAGAGCAGTGAAGCATGTTGGTTCTGCTTAAATTGGCTCCTAGCTCTGGCTATAGTGGCACCTCAATTAAACAATGTGTAGGGGAGGCCAGGTGTTAAAGAAAAATGTATGGGTGGCGACATGATGGTTTGGTGTTATTCCTGCTTTGCTGAGAGTACAGCTGTGTTTTTGTGTAGTTTTATTGTGTTTCCTTGTGTGGTTCCCATTGAGTGGCCTACTTGTATCTTCATGTTCTTCCTTACCGTCTCTAAATGACAGTGTTTTGGGCGGATGGTGTTCGTCCCAAGCTGCTGTTGGAAGGAAACGGGTGTTATCTGCACTGACGTAATGCTTAAATCTGGCGAGAGAACTAAATATTTAAACATGGTGGTTGTTGACGGTCCTCCAGTTCGGTCTGGTTGCATTGTAGACTTTATCAAAACATGGGTGTAGCGTCTGTGATGTAACCCATGGGTTCCCGAAGGGACAGTTTGAAGCCTGGAGTTTGGCCTGTTTGGGTTGTCATGTGGGGAGAGTGAAACCTGGTCATAGCGGATACTCTTCAGCACTGCATTTCAAAATGGACGTGCTACTAAAATAGGTACTAGTTTATTCTGGGTTTATTCTGGGTCATGATGCGTTTTACTAGATGGAATGTCACGAATCGCCTCTCTTTGGCACAATGGGCTGCAAGCTGTTCCCTAATTTCCACACCGAAGTCACGTTAGTTAAATAATAACTTCTTGTCATAGGAAAATCCCACATATTTTATATTCATTTTAATCTGCTTCACTATTTAAATTGTTGGACCAATTGGACCACATGATGCATGACAACAATATTTATTATAAATGACAAATTTATAACTTTACATAACATTTTCCTACCAGGTTTAAATATGCTCGCATCTGTAAATGATCAGCACTTAAGTAACACATGTCTGACGACATGCGTGCTGGTTTTCTGTTTTTAAAAAGTGTGTTTCAACACAGACCGGCTTGAGCTATACCATCGGCTGTGCTTACATAAGTCCTCGCCGAAGACCCTCTCCAGTTTCCATGGTAATGAGTTTAGTTTCCATAGTGATTGGAGAGGTCCTATCTTCCTCCACATTTTTACACGTTGCTCATCATTTATGTCTTTAAAGCATGACAGTATGTGGGTTTGCATAATTATAGCTTCATATCCTGTTGTACCATAGCTCTGTTGTCATGGCCGATGTAGCGATGTGGACAGATGGGTGGTAAGCTATGCTCTTGCAAACGGCAACTAAAAAGCTTGTCTAATGCTTCTGTATTCACTGTTCAGACTAGGTCTCCAAAGTTTTAGTTCTATAATTAACTGTTCATCTACGATCTATGAATTGTAAATGTTTTGTATTTTTTGTTTTCTTCATGGTACCTAATGGAAAGTTGATGGTAAGTGTACAGTAAGTGGGATCACACCACACTAAATGGTGTATTTGCGGTGTATGCAAGGTGAATATATCTACTGGGATATTAGGATATTAGGCCCTATGTCGCGCTCTTATTTCCAAAAGAACCTCAAAAACAAAACGTAAAGCTTCAGACACGATGGCTGTAAGTGCGGAGTCGGATGGACAGACCGAGAACCGTTGGCAGAACATTTAAACTTTATTTGATGATTTTGCAAAGTGTCACAAAGCAGACTTTATTCTGGTAATTGCATTGGTCTTGTCTTGTGCTTGCAGCCTTGGAGAACGTCTTGGAAAAAGTAACTTTTTGAGAAGTAAAACAATATCTCATTCATGACTGAGTATGGGGTTGGGGGTTGATTTCATAATGAGCAAGTTTGGCATCAGAACTAAAGTCCATCTCTTGTTGATGTACTGATGCGTAACTAATGGCCGGTTGGCCCGGAACAAAACAAGCGGGTTCTTCCACACCAGATCTGTTTGAGGAGAAGCCGAGTACAGCGGCGGTTCTTCCTTGCCCATACTTCATCGCAATTTATTACAAGATGTTTCAAAGAAAACGACAGAAGGAAGATGCCATGGAGGCGACTCAAAAGGGATTTGTTGAGGACGAGGAAGGCCTGTGTGTCGTTTCTAAGATGGAGATGTTCCTCGCTGCTTCATCTTCCATGGCAACAATGTGGAATTTCTTCAGTCGAGGAAAACGTGAGATTGTGCACACGTTTTGGATTGCATCCCGTTTCTGTGTGAAATGAGCAACAATGTCGCTTACATTATGCAGGTGTCAATAGTTGCGTCAAGGCGGTGCTGAAAGTTGTGGATGAAGACATCGATTTTTTTTGTTATCTCTGACTACATTCATTTCAATAACTTTCTTTGAATTGAACAGCCTGCGATTTTTATCATCCAAAAATCCCATTAAATATGATCAACTAATGACATCGTTATACTGTATTAAAAGCTGTGTCTCGCAGTAAAAGGAAAATGCACCAGAAAGTGTGGACTGAGAGGACCGTTTGTGTTTGGGCGGTCACATGCTTTGTGCTTGACTTTCAGTTGTCATGGAAGCGGAGTGGACACTTTTGGCTAAGCTGTTGAATTAATGTGAACTAATGGTCTTACCTACACTGTAGTCCATTGTCTGGTGACTACTACTCCGCTCTCGACAATTTAAGAGTCTACAAAATTGTCCCGTTGACTTCACGGGTTCAGGCAGCCCCGGCGTGAACATGCTAACTAGGCGCACCCATAGCACAGGATTTGTCCCCAAAATGTTACTCTTTTAAAAAAAATGTTTTAACACAGGCCGACTCTGTCTCTTTCCACTGTTTTGCCCTTGTCCGGGCTCTCACTGTCCAGTTGAACGTTGTGATTTCAGCCCTTCAAGGGAGGGTGGGGGGCACAGGAAACAGATGGGGGGGGCGGGTGGACATCAATACAAATCCCTCTGGCCTGGGAGAGGCAGAGAAGAGACGCACGACATGACAGGAAGTAGAACCGAGGGTGGTGGTGGTGGTGGGGGGGGCCGGTGTTATGTTGTCTAGCTCAACAGCAACATGCACACTACAGTATCTTCTGTGTGTTACCTTGAGGCAGCCTCTCTCTCTGTCCATCAGCCTGCACTCGGCTTGGCCTCCCCGGGCCTCTTATCCTGCTGACCACTTCCTGTCTTCCGGCCGCCGCTGTGTCTCTGAGTGGCCTTGCCGGGTGATTGAGTGGTACCATTACGTGACGTGGTGTATGCAGTAGGGCTGGTAAATGGGATTAGTGGGGTCATACTTGGCTTAGCTTCCTGATATTGATTATAGATACTTCCCTTTTTTATTGTTTCCTACTAGTTTCTAATCATTTCCCTATTGATGCCCATTTGTTACTTGCTCGTGTCATAATATGTAATTGTGAAGCGAACACAATCTCTCTCTCTCTCTCTCTCTCTCTCTCGCTCTCGCTCTCGCTCTCGCTCTCTCTCTCACACACACTCAGTAGTGTAGCACAAGCAAGCCAGCCATTTTGACATGTTTTCGCAGTGTAGAGTCAGATGCAACTCTTCTAACAGAACAGTGGTGGTCTACAGGTGGACAGATGCATACACATCTCTCCAGGGGCGATCAGTTAGCCAGTGGGCTGCTAATGTTCCAGGATGTGCATGCAAAGCGTCGTCATGCACCTTGTTCTTCTACTTCCTTTTTTGTCTCATAGTACAAATGGTCCCGTGTAGCCCAACTGTTAGAGCATGGTTTTAACACTGCCAGGGGCTCCATCCACACTGGGGCCGCCTATGTATGCACTCATGGTATTGTAAGACGCTTTGGATAACTGGAAAGTTTTCCCCTCTGTGATATGAATAAAGTACCCATCTACTCATCTGATCGATCTAACAGCGTTCACCAAATGACGTACAGTGTATTATTGCAAGGAAACTATATTTTTCTGATGGAAAACTTTAAGGCACAGGAAAATCTTCTTTCTTGTTTAATGCATTCTTCTGAAATGTATTAATTTAATAAATATCACATCATAAAATATGATTTTGTACCCCAAGTTCAGTTACAAATCTAGACGTTTTTGCCTTTTTTGTCTTTCATTTCACGTCAGTTTTTTTAAAGATAATTATACCACCATTTAAAAAATTTTCACCCAAGTATACCACGTTAACCTCTCCCCAGGAGGTGAGTCCACGATGAACGGCGAGTCAGGCGCAGGGGTTGTGACGGCCCCCCCACCCACGGCCCCCCACAAGGAGCGCTACTTTGACCGGGTGGACGAGAGCAACCCAGAGTACCAGCGTGAGAGGAACATGGCTCCCGACCTGCGGCAGGACTTCAACATGATGGAGCAGCGGAAGAGGGTCTCCATGATACTGCAGAGTCCGGTGGGTAGACACACACACACTCACTCACTCACTCACTAATGATAATGAATATAATATGACGATACATATACATTGCTTTACTCTGTGTAGTGTTACTACTGCATACATTTTTTTGTCTCAATTTGTTTGTCCACTAGGAGGCGCCAGAGCGTTCTAGCTCAATGTGACAGCTGAATGTACAGCCCTGGCTACATATTTTTAGGTGTATGCAGTTGGTTGTGCACTGTAGCCTATGGTTCCACTCAAATATTATACAGTAATGGAAGTAGAAAAAATATTGTCGTTTTAATAATCCCATATTGAAAAGAACAAGGGCGTACTTCAAACTAAAAAACGTGTGCCCGTGTAAATGAAATGTTGCCAGTTATGTGTCCAGATCTGGAAAAAGACCTCAGTTGTCAGGCATCAGCCGCTAGTTAACCAATCGGGTATCAGCTGCTAGAACTACTTGTGTATTTTCTCTTTCTTTGCCCCGCCTACATGATGTGTCACGTGACCTGCCTAAAAACAAACAACATACGGAGTGGAAGAGGCAGCTGGTCCAGGAATAGCCAGTGTAGGAGTGTGTAGAGTAGGGGACGAGGCTGCAACTACACCGCAGTTCTGTTTCTCTCGTCCGCTACAAGCTCTGCTCTGCGGCTCTCGGATGTTCATAATACAACCCTAATACAACCGCCCCTGTCCCTGGTTTCTAATATCATCTGCGCGTCGTTGGGCAGGCGTTCTGTGACGAGCTGGAGACCATGATCCAGGACCAGCTGAAGAAGGGCAAGACTCCCACCAGCCTGCTGGCCCTGCAGCAGATCGCTGACTTCATGACCACCAGCATGCCCTCCATGTACCCTGCTGCGCCCCAGGGAGGCATGGCCGCCCTCAACATGAGTGAGTCCCCCGACCGGCCTCGCGTGTCTGTGTTGGTGTTCTATTAATATAGCTTGGTTCTATTAATATATATATGTATGTATGTCTGTTATACTGTATTTATGTTTGAAATGTTCACCAAGAGGGACTTGCTTGAATATATTTTTGTTTACAAGTTTATGTTGTTGGAAAGTGTCAACCAGTGTTTGTTTTTTTTAGTGGGTGATTGAAATAAAAACGTAAAAGAATAAAGAAAGAAAAACGTAAAAAAAATAAATACTAGAATATGAATCGAGCCTTTTTGATACCGTAACAGTATAGGGCCTGTGTAGCGCTGCTGTTTGCTCTACAGCACAGATTTGTTTGTTTAGTCAGTTCTGACCTTTTATAACACATTCTATAGAACATATTTTCTAACGCTTGAGCAGGACCCATGACACATAATATTTAATCCAACTCTCTCCCCCCCTCTCTGCTTCTTCCCTCTTATTCTCTCCTCCTCCTCCTCCTGGCAGGCCTGGGCATGGTGACCCCGGTGAACGACCTGCGGGGCTCTGACTCCATCTCCTACGAGAAAGGGGAGAAGCTGCTCAGGTGCAAGCTGGCCGCCTTCTACCGGCTCACCGACCTGTTCAACTGGTCCCAGCTCATCTACAACCACCTCACGGTGAGTCAGACCGGCCCCTGTTGGGCCTCATCGCAGACACTGTGTGTATACTGTATATACTGTACGATAGAAGGGCTTTCTCTTTGTGGATCGTTTTGTAGCACTTAGGTTTAGCGTTGGTGTCTAAAGGTTTTAGTGGCTACGGTTTAGCTTGGCGTTGCAGTTCTATACGTAGCGATATATACGTGTATATACACGTCACCTTTATTTTGAGGGTGTGTGATTGATTTGTGAAAGGGATCATAAGAATACCTAGGTCTTCTAGGTAACCTTCTAGATCACGTAGATGCCTCGATTCAGAGTACTTTATTAATCCCGGGGGGGAAATTGTGGTTGAAGAGTCTTTTTTTGCACCAAACAAAAATGCCACACGCACAGTATGATTGTCTACAAAATACCAGATTGCACGCATTAATCGAATCTTTCTTGTTCCTTTTAGGTCAGGGTAAACTCGGACCAGGAGAACTTTCTGATTGTCCCCTTTGGGCTTCTGTACAGTGAAGTCACTGCTTCCAGTCTGGTAAGAATAATTTTACAATACACTCCTGTTGTCTGTCTTAACGTTTTCAGTCTTGTCTTATTGTCATATGTCACGAACCGCACAGCACTACACTTGCATTCAATACAGACAGACAAAGTCAATTCTTCATAGTTAGGAAATTGAAATGTATATATTTTAGCCCTCCACTCTGGGGAGGGTTAGGGGGGGGGGGGGCAGTACTAACATATTTGCATCTATGAACTCCTTCATTACCATCTCCCAGGTGAAGGTGAACATGCAGGGGGAGATCGTGGACCGGGGAAGCACCAACCTGGGGGTCAACCAGGCCGGCTTCACCCTGCACTCGGCCATCTACTCCTTCCGGCCCGACGTCAAGTGCATCGTACACGTACACAGCTCGGCGGGCGCCGCGGTAAGCAGGATGTTAACGCGGTCCCGTCTAGATTCGACGGGTAAGAGGGTTAAAGGAGAATACCGGTCTGTGGGTGATCAAAGCATCGTAGCAGTCTCTCCTGGCGCCACTAAAACACCCGTTACCAGTATAATTCGTCAAAATCACTTTGTCCACAAACTCCGTACTGACCCGACGCACATTGATGCCAAAAGATGACACGGATGTCTGAGCGAAGCCCGGAGGATAGACTGTTTGATCACCCAGACCGGTACCGTCCTTTTAAGGGTTCTCTGCCCACTGGGGGCCAGCCCATGCTAAGAAGTGTGCTCTGACTGTATTGTATTGTGACGCTTTGGATAAAACACTGAGTAGGGGGTAGGGGGTTCCTACTCACAGCCAAACGGTACTGGGTTCTATCCCCAATGTGGACAGTCTACCTATAGGCATCCTTGAGCACGATGCCCCTGAAGCACCACCTTCTACTTACTGACGCGTAGCCTCGCGGTGCGGAGGATCACCGTAGTCACCGGGAGTTTGTGGTTGTCCGCTTGCCGTCTGCAGGTGTCTGCCATGAAGTGCGGCCTGCTGCCGATCTCCCCCGAGGCCCTCTCCCTGGGGGAGGTGGCCTACCACGACTACCACGGCATCCTGGTGGACAACGATGAGTCAGCAATCATCCAGAAGAGCCTGGGGCCCACCAGCAAGGTAGTGGGGGGCCGGGGGGGGGTAGGGGTCTCTTGTGCTCAAGACTAATTTCTTTGAACAATATAAATGCATCGTTTTCAATGAAACCAATAATACAGATTCTCTGTGTCTGCCCAGGTGCTGATCCTGAGAAACCATGGCCTGGTGACTCTCGGGGAGACGGTGGAAGAGGCCTTCTACTACATCCACAACCTGATCACCGCCTGTGAGATCCAGGTAAACACTGGCACACACCTCCTGTATTCTTCTTAGTGCACACACACGCCTGTTCTGCTTTATCTACCATCTGTGTGCGTTTGGGATCGCTGTACTGAACCGATTATGACCTCGCGTTTACTTACATGGTTGCCTTTTGTCTTTTTGTTTGTTTGTCTGTCTGTGTTCTCTTTGATATTTCTCTCTCTCTCTCCGTCTCTGTGGCTCTGTCTGTCTCTGCCTCTCTCTGTCTCTCTCCCCTCCCTCCAGGTGCGGACCCTGGCCAGCGCTGGGGGTCCAGACAATCTGGTGATGCTGGACCCGGGGAAGTACAAGCAGCGCCCGCGTGTCCCGGAGACGGTGGGCGACGGGACCTCCACGCACCCCAAGTGGCAGGTCGGGGAGCAGGAGTATGAGGCACTCATGAGGATGCTGGACAACCTGGTAGGAGCCAAAACAAACTCACTGCAATAATTAATGGAACCGAATTCACCGCAAGTTGCATTGAATAAAATCGTCTGAATGGTGGATATTCAACCACAAAATCTGTGTGTGTCTGTGTGTGTGTGTGTGTGTGTGTGTGTGTGTGTGTGTGTGTGTGTGTGTGTGTGTGTACGGGGTCGCATTGGGGCTGGCATTCTGAGACTCTTGGAGCAAGTTAGCGTAGCATCGGGTCCACGCAGACGCTGCACTGTCTG
>OOFB01018472.1:11909-26909 GCA_900323305.1 Trachyrincus murrayi | reverse complement strand
ATGACAGGTGTTTTATTTTCTTTAGTTAAGCAGTTTGACGTGGTGGAGATGTAATTTTGCATCTGAATCTCTCTGCAGGTACAAAGACCAAGGATGGAGTTACAACAGGTATGTGTTGTAAGGCTATCCGTGTTTCTAGTATCTTCTACATGCAACAGATGGCTTTCATAGACCGAATGCAAAGAAGACCATACACTGCAGAGATTGTAATGATAATCCATGCATCATGTCGATACCAATGTAAGTGTGGTAGGGGATTAAATATGTGGTTAAATATAAAGACTAAATCTAAATCAGAGCTTAGTTTCGCATTAGCAGTCAGTCAGCAGTCGGTCAGTAACACGTACTTGATTTTGTCATAGAAGTGAATCACTTGAGACACTTTACTTCAGCAAGCGGCCATTTTAAACTAGCCAGGTGATTATACCATTGACAAGGCGTCTTATTCCCTTGCTATTCCTCCGTCTTCCTCTCTCCTTGTCTCCTTGGGGGGTGGAGGTCGCTATGCAGACCATGCTATGCTATTCCTGAACCTAACAAACAGCAACAGGCCTGTGTTATACACAGGAGGGAACCGTCTATATTCCACATCCGTTGTGGACAGTATCTGCACACAAATGCAAATATTCGTTCTATACATTTTATTACGCATATTCTTTTATTGTTTAAAGTTATCGTTTTAGCAACGCGTTACAGCTGGCGCCTTGCACAGCTAAATGCTTGCGGAGATGGGACTAAATTAGCGAATGAGTTTAAAGGGCCCCTATTTTAACTACCGGGTGTCACGTTGACGAGCTAGTAAACGGCATTCAAATAAACGGCCGCTTTGTGACATCACAGTGCGTGGGAGTGTCCAACCGGATTGGTGGTAGGTATAGTATAGCTAGTTGAGCGACGCCTAGTGCTATCAATCACACCTCTTTGCTGATTGTTCTGAACAATCACTAAACAATAGTGATTGGTTGGTTTTGGCCTAAATCAGGCAGAGCCCAACCAACCAGCCAGGGCGATACCGGAGAAGGTGATCATGCCGTTGACAAGGTGTTTATTCCCATGCTGTTTCCTCGCTGACTTCCTCTCTCCTCGTATCCCTGGGGATGACGAGGTCGTTATTCCTGAACCTAACAAGCAGCAACAGGCAGGGCTGTATATACGAGAGAGAATCGTCCACTCTGGACAGTGTATAGACATATGTAAATGCTCTATCCATACATTTGTATGCAGTATGTAAATAAAGATGATATATTATGACTATTTACATTTTGTTATGTAACGCTTTTACTATCCACAGTTAGGAAAATGTTCAAATATACATTTGAACATTTTATTATCGTGTCTTAATAAAACAGGTATTATCCAAAGTTAAAGACATATATTAACGAAAAGTATGGAAAACAGGGGTATATCGCAATTCCAGTATATTTTCCAGTGAGCTGGAGCTAGAGATGTGCCTGTCACTGGGTTCATCAGATGATTGGTTGGTCCCCAACGGGGGGGGGGGTCTTCAGGTCCAGGTGGCTGCTGGAGATGTCCTTGCCCGAAGCATGCGTCATTATTAATTACAAGTAGAAACTGAACAGAAACTTAACGGCAGGAGATGGTGGACACATCGTCCTCACCTTGGAATGTTCTCATCACCATGCCAACCACCCACATATACTGTGTGTGTGTGTGTGTGTGTGTGTGTGTGTGTGTGTGTGTGTGTGTGTGTGTGTGTGTGTGTGTGTGTGTGTGTGTGTGTGTGTGTGTGTGTGTGTGTGTGTGTGTGAATAGATTTAAATGCCAGAACGACATATGGAGATGTTATAGAGATACATATGATTATATAACGCCTTATGAAACGTTTCTTGAATGTTAAATGCCTGATATACGTGTTAAACGTTGGTTACATCCTATACACTCCTTTCAACTGATTTAAACTCCTCCCTCATCTGTCCTCCTTTTTCCTTGGGTCTTAACAGTTGCAGAAAAAACTGTGAGTGGAGTGTCCCAGGTGGGCGGGGCCGTGGTTACCGGGGTTACCACGGTCGCCCAGAAGACAGTGGAGGGGGCAGGCAGCATTGTTATTGCCACAGGATTGGTCAAGAGAGATCCAGCCAAAAATGTGAGAAATATATCTACAGTATACACACACATACGACACACACACATCAACTTGGATATGATTTTTTTTTCTGTTCACACTTCCTTTTATTTCCTTCCTATGTTGTAATGCCATTAGTTTACGCCTTTAACACTTTTGAGTAAGGTGTTGAATACAGCACAATTCTGGCAATTAACCGACATATCCTCATAGAGAAAACACAATACAAGAAATGACGAGGCGAGCTGAGACAACAGGATGGACGATCATGTTTGTTCTGCGGTTCCCTTAATTAGTGCATGGAATGCACCCCTGATGAGTGGAAATAAACAGCATGCTAATGTAATCTTCTGCATTCAAAACATTTTCTTTAAGTTGTCCATATAATCGAATAGTCGGAATTAGAGTTTCATTTGTGCGTGTTTTGGTTTTTGCAGAGAGGCCGGTAAACTGCTAATCGTTTTTATTATTAGCCCTGGTGTGTAAAACACTGTGGGCGAATCGTTTTGTCGTAATCTCATTAGGGTGACTGCTGGACATTGAGCCGATCAGGACAAATCAATAAGACTGATCAACAGAAAAGAGCTGGATGGAAGCATGCAGACATTAGGGTGATTTCTGGACCCGGACTTGCCTGCGCTCGGGATATATTTCAGATTTGATATCACGCGTTCAGCTCATGTCAGCAACATGACACTGTTGCTATTGTGTCAAGGACAAATGGAAGCAGACTTGTGGGGTGTGTGAAGAAGCACCAGAACTAGAAAAACCAGTTTGCTTTGAGAGGACACACAGATCATTCTGCCTGCAGCGGTGCTCAGTCTCGACAGAAAACATTATTCCATTGGCAGTGGAATCGATAGACTGTCTCGTTATTAATGGCCTCATCCATCTCAAAGCGCAGGCTGTCACTATCTGTCCACACGTGTACATACTACATCATACGTACGGCCACTCTCACACCGTATCTATACATAATATATACATATATATTTAAAATGGCATACAGTATATGACCATAGTGTATTTAACGTTCAGTCGTTAAACTTACGTTCAGTCGCATGTACAGTACCGGAAAAGTACCGGAGAGTTGTATGTGATATATCAGTGTATTAACCGTGTTGGTATCCTGCTCTTCCAGGATGATGAGGCTGCGGCGGTGCAGACCCCGGTGGATGCGGACAGTGCCGACGCTACAGAGGTAGGACTGAACTCACCGTGTAGCAGTAATCAACTGGCCCGGTCATACTACATCAGAGTGGACACTCCCACTTGTGATGTCTTTTAAAGTCCGCCACCATGCTGTATGTTTCTACCGTACCTCTGTCGGCTTGACCGGGTCTGCCTGGTCGGAGACGTTTAGCGACTCCTCGCGGAGACTAACCAGCCAACTGTTCTCCGTGTATGTGCTGCAGGAGGAGGCGGACGACTAGAAGATCCAACAATCAAAAGAACCACGACCAGAACATTCCACGCTCTACTGCCAAGTCCCGTTGTGCCTCCCCGTGGTCAACTGTGTGTCCGTGCACGTGCGATTATTGTGCGTTCAAGTGTGTGTGTGCGTTTTTTTCGGCAGATGTCATTTTTGTATGTTTATAGGTGTATGTGAGTCGTTTTTCTTGGGGGGGCGGGGTGAGATGTGATGTGTGTGTTTGACTAAATGTGTCAACTAGGTTTCGTGTCTGTTGTGAAAATGGCGTCTGTCTTTGTCCTGCTGTTCCGGTGACTCCCTCCCACTGAGAACGGCAGCTGGTGTGTTTGTGTCCTGTCTATCTATCTTAGGAGGCTTTGACAAAAAAAAATAGGAATATGTCACAACTTAACACTATACCACCTAAGTGTCTATATAGGGGAAAACTAAATTAAAACCCAAACCCAAACAACTATTTACTATTTTGTGCGTTGAATCTTTTCTCACTGTTTTTTGCGGTCGACTATAAAGTGCTAAGCCGTTTGTGGATTCATGCCGTATTTTTATAAGTTGTCACCGTTTGCTATTGAAATATATATATATTGACTGTCCGATGGAGTTTAGATTCAAATAATATAGCATGTATCGAATGAATTCATCTCAAAACTGCTGTGATATGTATTTAAGTGTAGAAAATAAAATGTGTTTCTGTGTTACGTGTGGCCGGGGGTCATTTAATAATGTGGTTAGAAATGTTTGCATAAAAGTGTTGCTGAAACCATAGGACCCAGCCATCATTTTAGATCATCGCTGAGCTCCGTGACTCACATCCACATCCAGCGTGCTTACATTTAATAACAGTATTCACCACGTAAGTGTCAGATCACACTGTTGCCAACACCTTCAGCTGCCGGCAACAAACAGTCATTTACACTTCGTAGATGACACATCATTTAAAACGGAGGATTTGTTGCTGAAGGTGCAGCATCTAAATATTCCGACCCTTGGACATGTAGGGGAAGCATAGCGACCGTGTTCAAAATGGCTGCTTGTCATATCTATTCGATTTGACTTCAACATGGGGGGGTTGTGTACGGCAACATCTGTCCAATATCAGGTTAGAGGAGGGTCTGGCGAGGAAGTAAATAGGTCAGTCTGGGCTGCGGAGACGTGCTACGGTGTTCATAGGACCAGTAGGGATTCGCTTCCAGCGCTTTTCATTGATCCACTAAACAAAAGACATTAGGGCCGTAGACCCTGAGCCAATAAGCTGACCGACTGTCGAAAATAAAAAGCGACGACATCTGAATTCAGTTAGAGAGAAATTTATTTAAAATCCTAGCAAACGGGAGACGCACATTCACTCCCAACAACTCCACCTTATATTCAACACAATGTTGCACTCGTGACGTCATTAACGAATGCATTTTCTTTCCAATACTTTGGGGAGGGGGGACATAAAAATGTTTGCTATATACACGCAGAGACACACGTCTCAGATGGTTACACATCGATCAACCTGTTAACATTGTCTCACTTATTCCTCCTCCTGAGGGCCTTCCACTCTCCCTCCTGGGTACCCAAGCTTCCGAACAGCTCCTTCACCTTCCTCTTCCTCTCCGAGTCTCTGCGTTAACGGAAAGACCAAACAAAGAGTGTCACGTCTTTATAGAAACACACAAACCAAGATACTTTAAGATAAGGTAGGAAATGTACTGGGTCAGACCCCCCGTGTCCGGGGCTTGCCTGTAGGCATCCTTGAGTAAGCTGCCCTTATACCCCTACCTGCTCTTTTAGGACATCACATCTGTAATCCCTTTGCAAGTCACTTTGAATGAAGGTGATACAACATGGTACCAAATAGTGCAATAAAACAGGTGTTCTGTGGTCTCCCTCTGATCACATGTTCTGCGTACCTGCTCATGGTCTCATGGAGCTTCTCCCGAGCCAGGAATCGGTTGTCCTTCCTGATCTCCCTCAGAGCGCCCTTGAACTCCTTCTTGTACTTGTGCTTCGTGCGCTCCATCTCCCTCTGCTCCTTCGTGTTCCCTCGCCTCTTCCCATAATCCAACCTGCGGGAGACCCACCGCACACGGAGAATAAGAGATCACACGAACAATTATGGAAGCCTTTTTGGCTAATGCCTTTCACGTCACCTTTCGCTGTACGAAAGGTGCGTTATAAATAAAGTTTGATTTGATTATTTCCAATGCATTAGGGGCAGGGTAGTCTCGTGATGGGCCCCTGTTTTACCAGGCCGGTAAGCCATTATGAGCCGTTTCAAAACATCCCTTTGTAACATCACAAGTGGGAGTGTCCACTCGGGTGACGTATAACGGACAGGTCGACTCCTTCCAGCCCGTTGGAACACGTTGTGATGTCACAAAAGGACAGGTGAGGGAACGGCTCACCAACAAGACACCGGGTGGTGAAATAGGGGCCCTTTTAATGCATTGCTTTAGAAATGGCAACTTTTAACGTCGGCCACTCACACTTCGACGATCTTGGGAGTGAACATCCGGAGAGGAATGGGCTTCTGTTTCTCGAACACCAGAGGATTGTGGGAGCGAGGAGCGCCTTTGATGGCCGCCAGGATCTCGGTTTTAAGCTCCTTGGATAACAACAAGACAACGAGGATGTGAACAATGAGGAGGGGGACCAGCTGCTCTCAAATAACCGTTAATAGTTTGTAAATGTAGGTCATCAGGCGCTTAATTATCCACCCCAGAGATGTTGGCACGAACCTGGAGCGCCTCGGGGTGGGCTTGCAGGGGAAGATGTTTAGAGAGCAGCGTTCTGATTGGCTGGAAGATGGCTGTGACCGAATCAGAATCTTTGTAGAGCAGACAGCAGCGTTTCACCAGGTCCAGACAGGTGGAGAGACAGGTCAACCTGTGTACACACACACACACACACACACACACACACACACACACACACACACACACACACACACACACACACACACACACACACACACACACACACACACACACACACACACACACACAGTGACGTTGTAAATGGACATTTCTGATAGAAATGTAAAAGAAGTTACCCTAAGAGAAGACAATAATAAAACAATCCTCCATACTTATTCAAGACTAATCTCACCTAAACTAACCATACCTTAATGTAGGGTGATTATATGGAATTATTATTATTATTATATGGAGTATTGACATTTATATTGTCATTTTATCATGATTTATTTAGAAAAACCAATACATGTCTACAGATACCATGACTATAGTGCAGCATTTGGGACTCTATTGTTAATATCGAGCCCTCCTACTGTTTAGCAAGAGCTTAGCAACTGCTCCCACACACCAACTGCTGTGTGAATCAGATCTGGACACACCGCGGGTTGGGACACAGCCAGTCACGCGACTTGATTGGTCAGTGATGTAATGTGTACCGGACATCTGGTACCAGTCTCATCTATTTCTTATGTTTACTTGTGCTCAGTGAATACAGTCGTTCCTCCTGCACAACGAAACCCATTCAAGCCAATATAATAATAGAAAAATCAGTACATTTAACGTAACAAATTTTGACTGAAATTAGAATTTAAAGTGTAATGTTATCACAACAATTGGAAGACTGCCTGTCTGCCCCACACACACACACGCACGTACGCCCACACACAGACACACACATTGACACATGCACGCACACCCACACACACATTGTCTCAAACCTAACAAATAAAATAAGCCGTACCTATGGTGGTCCCTGTGCAGGTGGTCTGTGAGCTCCAGGTGTTGGGTCATCGCCAGGGGCAGCGTGTGATTGGTCCACGTGGAGCAGGACTGTGGGTCTGCCAGCAGCAGCAGTTCGTTGTGTTTCCCCACCGGTCTGAAGGGCGGCACCACCGCGTAGCCTGCAGCACCAGGACATCACCAACGTCACTCGCTACCTTCACCGCAATCCCAGTGTCTGCACAGCCTACCTGTAGGCTACCTACCTACCTACCTGTAGGCACCCTACCTACCTACCTGTAGGCACCCTACCTACCTGTAGGCTACCTACCTACCTACCTGTAGGCACCCTACCTACCTACCTGTAGGCACCTACCTACCTACCTGTAGGCACCTACCTACTCATTCATGACATGCACCTAAAACAATTCTTGGATAAGGATCCTCTGCTAGATGACTCAGATGACAGGTATTACCTATTATATTATGTTGTTCTCAACTGACGGAAGACTTCCTCTTGAAAATAAATAAAAGACCCACAAGCAACAGAAGGACATTCTTATCCCATAAAGGTTGCACAACAAGGCATTGGCATTTCAACTAATTGAATTGGGAGCAAATCAATAGAAACTCAGGACTCGAGAAGGAACGACTTGAACGACCCGCTGTCTGCACGCATGAGCCATCATGTTCGCTGACAAAATAATGAACCGATTCATGAATGAAGGGGCGTGGCTACCTATCGAGGTCTTGTCCGGCACCGCCAGGTGTAGTATCCCAGACAGGAAGTTGAGGAGCTCTGGCAGGAAGCGCTTGGAGAGAGAGACGTACTCCAGGGCCAGGCAGCACAACACCAGGCCACACGTCACATCCTGCAGCGACCTCACCGGACACTGGGGGGGGGGGGGGGGTGTTACTCGATGTTACTCCACATTCAGATGAATATAAAGAGATTCATTTGTTCCAGGCCTACCTTGGAGAGACTCTGGGAGACGTAGAGCAGGGCGGGGGTGGTCACTGGGTGTCTGAAGTCAGACGTGGGGTACAGCAGCGAGACCACCTTCAGGTACACCAGCTGATGAAGAAGAGGAGGAGGGAAACAAGCCAGACGTTAATTAATGAGCAGTTAGGGACATGTTGCTCAAGGGCATTCCTCGACCGACTTCAATGAGTTGTTTTTATATTCAAGGGTTTATGATCTACATGGAGTACAAAACAATATATTGTTATACATTATATTATTATATATATCGTCTCTATATTACAGAATATATAGATCTATATGTATCTATATATTATATAATATATTATCGTTATAGTGCTTTTTATCCAGAAAAACCGCATCTCTCCCGTTTACTTGTACAAGCGACTTAGACTTCCGGTCGGTCTATGGGCTATCTCCACGCAAGCGTTTCCATGGAGATGAACACAAGATGGCGGCCGTGCATACCGTGTCCAAGGCGGGGAAGGAGGCGCGTCCGTTCTCCAGCTCCTCCTCCATGGCGTGAGCCGCGTCGGCCAGCACGCCACGCATGGCCTTGGAGGCTGCTTGCGGAAACATCTGGCACAGCTCGTACAGCTGGCTGAGAGGGGGGTGGGAGGTGAGGAACCGTGAGACGTTAAAGGCTTAAAAAGGGGCCCCTATTTTAACACCAGGTGTGACGTTGATCGGCCATGACGAGCCACCTCT
Source organism: Trachyrincus murrayi (assembly GCA_900323305.1). Classification (NCBI taxonomy): domain Eukaryota; kingdom Metazoa; phylum Chordata; class Actinopteri; order Gadiformes; family Macrouridae; genus Trachyrincus; species Trachyrincus murrayi. Next base: position 18,024 of record OOFB01018472.1, on the reverse strand, counting down.
AAATCCATGGTATGATGGGTTGAGCCTACCCAGTGGACCGTACCAGTTGGTACGGTCCACTGGGTAGGCTCAACCCATCATACCATCTGGGTGGACACTCCCACTTGTGACGTCACTAGAGGGTAGATTTTGAAATCAACACATCATTCTAAAATCTACAGTGACATCACAAGCGTTGATTAGCCATGTTAACGGTAGGACAGGACCAGTTAACCGTTGATTTGATAGCCAGAGAAAGGCAGCGGAAGAACATTGGAACTCACGGTATGAGCGTGTCGACGGTGGTGAGTTGAGGTGGAGTACTGCAGGCCAACTCTCCCATGTACTCCAGCAGGAAGCCAAAGAGTTTCTGGCAACGGAATACACACGTCATTTAGAAACGCTTCATTTTCAGGGGGGAGGTCACTTTAGTGGCTCCCAGCCGAAAGGTACCGGGTTCGATCCCTAATGTACAGTCTACCTGTAGGCCTCCTGCAGCAAGATGCCCTAACCCCTACCACGTCCTTCATGACATGGAGCTAAAGATTCACCTGTCACTTGGACAAAAGCGTCTGACTTTACAGTAAACAGTGCATCTACAATTTCTATTTCATACAAGAATGTATACTAATACAGTTTAGTAAAGGATCTATAGAAACACTAATATAGATCTGCAGGTCTAATACAGACCTAAAGACCGCAACATGCTAACACACACCTGCAGTTTGAGTTTGTTGCCCACAGCCAGACTCGGGTGGTTGCATTTCTGAGTGCGAGCCAAGATGACACACTGGTTGTCCGGGGAGTGACCGTTGAGCAAGGCCTGGAACTCGCTGTAGTTCTCTGGAGCTGGTCGGTAGGAGGAAGAGAGGAGGAGGGGTATTACACCTTTTCATCCTAAATAATATCGTTGAATGCACAAGTTCTTCCAATAAGGTTAAAGTTCACCCCTGCGGTATCACGGGTGGGGTCCAAATGACATTTTTAAAGAATTACGAACTGTCAAAATAAGGGTACAAGTGACGTCAGAGGTTTAAGGCAGTACAAGAGCAGTTTGACCAAAATGAAATTGATGATTAATCAATTAATTATTAATGACATACCATCAATAAGCATTAATTTATTGACCAGCGTGATGCATATAATATATACCAGTGGTTCTCAACTGGTCCAGACTCAGGACCAGTTTATACACATTATAATCTGTGTAGAAGACTATATGGTTTGTACATCCATGCAGTATGTGCATCTTTATGAACGCAGGTAGTTACCAGCGAAGGTGTACGGCAGCTCTGCTTTCGCTGCTTCCTGCTGTGCCTTCACTTCCTCTTCAGTCAGGCTGACGCTGGGTTTAGCCCCGCCCTGTTCCATCTCCACCTCCTCCTCCTCCTCTCCCTCGCTCTCTCGCTCAGAGTCCAGGTCAGAGTGGCTGTCCTCCTCCTCATCTTCATCATCTCCTTCATCATCATTGCCGACGTCACTCCCTTCACCACCATCATCCTCATCATCCTCCTCCTCCTCCTGTCCACTCTCACCCTCCCCTTCGTCATCACCTTCATCGTCCCCGTCCTCCTCCTCCCCACCCCCACTCAGCCATTTTCCGTCCTGGGGACACGGAAGAAATGAGACGAAGGACGGATCAACAGACAGCAGAGGATTCATTACGGGACTGCTCACAGCAGTCAATAAATAAAACTTTAATCACATCAGCCAACAACAGTCGGGCTGGGCAGGGAGCCAAAATACTGAATGGGCCGTCTCCGAAAAATTTAATAAAATAGAATATAAATATTGTCACAAAAATATTCCTCATCTTCCGCTCAGCAGCGTCCGGACACGTTTACGCTACGCTAACATCTAGTCCCGTCTGGCGCCGGACAACGCTGACCTTGTACGCCAAGGTCTTCTTGTCGTCCTTGTCCAGGACGAAGCCGTCGTTGAGGTCGTCGGCGGACAGATGGACCAGGGTCTTCGGAGCGCTCTCCACCGCATCTCCCATCATCCTCCTCAGCCGGTCGGCCTGGAGACAGTAGCAACCGTCAAGCACCGGACACAAATAAAGATTTTCATTCAATAAAATGAAAAGGAGATTATTGTTAGGTATTCCAAGGTAAATATAGGAAAAAACGTCAATTATGTCCTCAAGGATAGAAAATCCTTCACGCCCCGAGAACAAACAGGGAAGACGAGTTCCCTTGCGGTAACTAAACAGTCATCCAGTCATTCAGTAGCTGAGCAGTAGTCTTCACAAGGCCAGAGGTATCGTTTACACCTGAAGATAAAATACAATTGAGCGCACAATAGCGTCCTCGCAGCGATGGAGAACCCCTCCACATACGGACCTCTAGCTTCTGCAGCCGCTCCCTCTCCTCCCGGGCCACCTCCTCCGGGGTCTTCAGCTTCTCCGAGGGCTGGGCCTTCATCTCGAAGCCCAGCTCCCTCACCATCACGTCATACTCGTCCAACTGGCGGGAAAAAATGGCGGACGGGGAACACAAATGCAGTCGTGATCATTTTGGATTCATAGAAAAACAATCCACGTGAAACAGTGACTAATATCTAGAAGAACAATGAAGTCCTACAACATAAGACGTCAGGATATGCGTCAGGACGAGAGGACGTCCCCCGGCCGTACCTTGGGCTTGTCCTGCTGTGTGTCGTCCCGCGGACCCTTGGGGGTCTTGTTGGCCATGAGAGTCTGGATGCTCCTCCAGTCCTTGTCCAGCTTCTCCGTCAGCTCAAAGGTCTCCTCCTTCTGCACCTGCCGCTCTCGCTGAGGAGGGGGGGACGACAACCACCACGTGACTCCCGGGTCACATCTATACAAACAATGCACTTATTTATTTAAACCTGGTGCCCTGAGTACATGTCATCTTAATATAGAGGCTGAGGCGCTGCTGTATCATTAAATCATCATTCAATCAGAATCAGAATGAGATTTATTGCCAGGTAGGTTTACCAAGCAAGAGCACCACGTTTGTCTTGGTATGTTGGTGCAAGAAAGAAACACCAAAACACAAAATATTTAACCAGAAGGAAATGAAAACCATATACAAACAAACCAAAAATAAACTAATCTAATATGAAACATAAAGTGTGGTGATGAACACCGGGGGTCTGTCGGCCGTCTACCTTCTGCAGTTTGGACTTTTGGATGAGCTCCTCTATGAGCTCCTGCCGGCTCTTGGCCCGCGGCCCCTCCCCCTTGTCCTGACCCGTCTTCTTCCTCAGGAGACCCCCGCCCCCGCCGAAGTGGGACGCTGTGAGCTCCGCTGTGGGGGGGGAGACAGAGACAGACAGACAGACAGAGAGAGATAGACAGACACAGAGAGAGAGAGAGAGAGAGAGATAGACAGACACAGAGAGAGACAGTTTTTTATTTGTTTTTTGCGTGATGAAAAAAAAAAAGGAATTCAATTTTGCTTTTCGTTTGTTGTGGTTTTGAAAAACAGGAGGGGAATATAATTATAGTGCCGCTAGATCTGGTTCGTAGCGGGACAAATTGATATTAATGGATGCAATTACTGGGGACATGGAAACTACCGAGGACTGCTGAGGTCTCTGATCTCAGGGCTGGGATCTCTAAACTGTGGGCAGATGACGTTGTAACGCGGGTGTGTCGTTATCGTCCACACACACACCTGTTACAGGACTAACCGGACCAGGGAACAGTTGATCAAGTCTTGTTGGGTCGAGCTTTTTCCACCCAAAGGCTACAAGCCTCTTTACAGTTATTACCATTTAGTCATTTAGCAGGTGCTTCCACCCAAAGCCACTTGCGGTGAATTCAGATACGTGTGATTAAGGAGCAGGTAGAGGCTAGATATCGTCTACAGGTAGGCTGTGTGTGGAGACATCGGAGACCAAACCCGGACCCTTTCAGCTGAGAGTCCAACACCCTCGCCACTGCACTGGCCCGCCTCCTGTCTTTCACGTGAGCCTAGAGTATGTTCAGCCCCTATTCTCTCTCGTGGGGGTTTTAATTTATTGAATATACTTAATGAATGTGGGTGGTGGACTGGACAAGCTTAAATGTCACCTGGTCATTCAGAGTAACGTACATGCTGTCTGTATTGGCGAGAATAGCGCCATCTAGTGTCCCAGAGAGATTTCAAACATTTTGTGCTGCCTAGTATTTCCAAGTTTCCAAGTTCGACAATTGATCGGAAAAATACTGTGTATAAAAGATGTATGCAAAGCATTATTTAATGCAAGAGTTTACCAGAACATTCTACTGTGAAACACGTACCCGACAGAAGTCCTTTCTCCTCCGGCTCGCTGTCGCTGTCCATCAGGTCGTTGAATTTCTCCATCTCGGCCAGCGACTGGCCGTAGTGAGTGAGCTCCTCCTCCTCGTTCAGATTGAACAGGTCTTTCTTGTCGTGGAGTCGCTGAAGATTCAACGGGAAAATGAATGCAAACCTAATCTTAAAACCATGAACCGTTACGGGACTGTTATGAGATCAATCACTTGGTTAACTCCAGATAGGTAATTGGAATCTCAGCAGAAAGTACAGGACAACAAGATACCAATTAAGAATCCATCTGATTTTAAGACAAGACGAGCAATCGGTAGTATTAAACAATCATAACTTCTTGCTACCAACTTCAACTTGCAGCTTATAACAACGACTTGACGGTTTCGTCCATGTTAAATAGTGCCTACACTCACAATAAAGATGGATGGAACTCACCTGTCTCTCCATAGAGAACCGCTGGAGGATCTTGTCCTCCGGGTCCATCTTGGTGTCATATTCTCCGAATCGCCGGTCAATGAATTTATTGGCCTTGTGCCTGTTTTTATGTTCCTTGAGAAGAGTATCTTTTCTCTGTAAAGATGAAGAGTAGCTTTAAATCTCCATCACCACACACACACACACACACACAGTAGTAACGTATAGTGTGCATCGAAAGTTTTTAAATCTTTCTCTCTCACGACACACACACACACATACATAGATAGTTGCTTTGCTGAATGCATAGAAAGCAAGCATGCATAGTCAACCCAATTAACTGACTATTAACAAGCATGCATAATAAATAATAATCAAGCCACTGTATACATTGTAATTACACTGCAACTGCTACATACCACTGGGTGGTGTATTCATTCATTCATTACCTTGTTTATTGCTTTGGACCGAGACACGCCGGGCAGCCCCACGTCATGCTTGCTCTTCCTCCCCAAAACCTCAAACTTCTTCCTGTTGATCTTCACTTCGAAAGGGTTGTTCTTGATATCAGCCGAGGTCTTGGATTTGCGCACCTTATCCGCAACACTCCTCTTTTTCTGTGGCTTGCCCATCTATAAAAACAACACCACGTCAGTGACAACATAACAGATAACACCACAGACTTTTAACGTGTCTTTAATATGTTGTTGAGGCACAGAGCTAACGTTAAAACACCGGCGGTTGTTTACCTTTTAGATACGTAGATAAGTCGGGTTTAAAATAACATCAAGACGTAGTCAGATCCCAGCTCGTCGGGAATATAACAATATAAGATAAACGTTACATTAATGTATATTATTCTAGTGTTTCCACGTTGGTTCCCTGCCGGCCTGGTCCAGCGTGCAGGAAGTTGGGGCGGAAGTTGAACATAAGGAAGAAAACAAAGAATCAAGAAGCGCCACGGGGCGGTGAGTGGATTCACTGCAGCGCCTCTAGTGGCCGCCACGCACAACTGCAAGTGTTTGGCCAAACACCTAAAGATAACACCCCATTTAGTCACCACTGTATCATAACCGTCCAAGCTGTACATTTGTCATCATTTGGATAATATCTAAATATTTAATAGGATCACTCAATACGTGTATGTTTCGTATAGTTAGTTATTTAGCGGCATTGTAATATAAACATATGGATGCCCAAGGTATAATAGACACATTATGCAATAGGTATGATTTAAATAATTAACATTGATCAGACAAAACACACGTGAACAAGAGAATACATTTACATAGTAGTGTGTTTATTCAAGGATGAAAAAGCAACAGTACCATGAAGTATAATCAGTTGTAAGTCTATAGATGCAGGACAACACATTTAAATGGAAAGTAGGTCAGACAGTAAATACAATTCATCACAAGTGTGTGTGTGTGTTTGTGTGTGTGTGAGAGTGTGTGTGTGTGTCG
>OOFB01018467.1:9077-19687 GCA_900323305.1 Trachyrincus murrayi | reverse complement strand
GCTACAGCCTGGTGCTCTGCTACAGCCTGATGCTACAGCCTGGTGCTCTGCTACAGCCTGGTGCTCTGCTACAGCCTGATGCTACAGCCTGGTGCTCTGCTACAGCCTGATGCTACAGCCTGGTGCTCTGCTACAGCCTGATGCTCTGCTACAGCCTGATGCTACAGCCTGATGCTCTGCTACAGCCTGGTGCTCTGCTACAGCCTGATGCTACAGCCTGGTGCTCTGCTACAGCCTGATGCTTTGCTTCAGCCTGATGCTCTGCTAGCTGACTGAGAGACCCTCACCCCCTCTCTCTCTCGCTCTCTCTCTCACCCTCACCCTCTCTCTCTCTCTCTCTCTCCCAGAATCCACAAGAGTCTGCCGATGAGGAAGAGGAGAAGGAGGCAGAGGAATCTGGTGAGTTTAATGTTCAAAACGTTTTCATTCAGTCATATTTATCGGATGCAAAGAATATTTATAAAAGGAACATTTACAGCCTTTATTGTGAAGGGGTGTTCTCTGTGTGATGACTCCTTCCTGTGCTCCAGGCTCTTCCTCGGGTAGCAGTAGTGACGACGATGAGGAGGGAGACGAGGCCATGACGGCCAAGTCCTTCCTGAAGAAGGAGGCGGTCCCAGAGGCCAACAAGTTCCTTAAGGGGGCCAAGGGATCTGGGGTGAGGAGACCCTAACCCTAACCACACTGATACACCCTAACCCCACTGATACACCCTAACCCCACTGATGTACCCTAACCCTAACCACACTGATACACCCTAACCACACTGATACACCCTAACCCCACTGATACACCCTAACCCCACTGATACACCCTAACCCTAACCCCACTGATACACCCTAACCACACTGATACACCCTAACCCCACTGATATACCCTAACCACACTGATACACCCTAACCCTAACCCCACTGATAAACCCTAACCCCACTGATACACCCTAACCCCACTGATACACCCTAACCCCACTGATACACCCTAACATGCATCACATACAGATCACACAAGACCACTTCCCTGAAGCCGGGGTCATTTTCACACCTGGGCTTTTGTGTGCACCCCAGACTTCAATAATTAGATATTTATAAGCCCATTCAACATCAAACTCCATGTTAGCCTCATTGTAAACACACGCCCTGCTTCTCATGACTGATGTTGTCCTTCTAATGAAGTTATTTCATTGTTAATATTTCACGCTGTTTTGTTGGTTTCCTTTACAAATGCAGGAAGTAGAACCAGTTTAGTGTCGAACTCGAGGATGCATATCATTGCGCGGCTTCTGATGGCGAACCTGCAGACAATAACATTATTGTTGTTAGGTAACCCTATAACAACAGCCAGCAAGCTAACTGTTACCGTACCAGACTGTTAGCCAGGCTTCAGACGGTCGCTTTGGTAGTCGGTGGCTTAAAGTGGTTACTGCATATCCTTCAGCCCCGATCGGCCCCCTCTCAGACTGAGTCCACCCAGTCAGTCAGCCGGCGGGTTCCTCCACTCGGTGTCTGATTACGTCCCGCCATGTCTGGATGCACAAAGTTGCATCGTGTGGAAAACAATTAAAATGTGCTTTCAAGGCAGCGTGGTTGAATGAGCCTTCTGTCAGCGTTGCACTGGGCTGGGAAACGCTGCCCTAATAACCGTGGAAGCTCCACTAAACGTGTTGCGGTGATGTTTTTGGTGACCCAATTAAAATTCTGTGCGACCTTACCCGTGGGTCGCGACCCAGTCTCTGGGAAACACTGCAGCACTAATATACACATACTCTAATACACATTATATACACAATACACACATAATACACGCACACTAATATATACGCGCTAATACACACAAATGTTATAGACTAATACTAATCTCTCTCTCTCTCTCAGGATGAGTCTTCGTCCAGTGATGATGATGAGGATGATGAAGACTGGGGTTCAGACACGGTGGACAGCGGCAGTGAGAGCTCTGATGAAGGAGGAGAGGGAAAGAGCTCCTCACTCGCCTGTCGCTTCCTCAAGAAGTGAGTTTGAGTACTAGAGCCTGCATGCTAATGTTATGCACCCGTATTAGCATGTTAACGTTGTGCACCAGTATTAGCATGGTAACGTTATGCACCAGTATTAGCATGGTAACGTTATTCACCAGTATTTGCATGCTAACGTACATACACCAGTATTAGCATGCTAACGTTATACACCAGTATTAGCATGCTAATGTTATATGCCAGTATTAGCATGCTAACGTTATACGCCAGTATTAGCATGCTAACGTTATACGCCAGTATTAGCGTGACTGTAACTGGTTTAGCGTCAGACTGTAAGTGATGAACAGACCTATAGGACTGACCAGAGGAAGAGGAGGCTGTGCGTTGACAGTGGTGTGTGAACTCTACCCTCTAGGACCCAGGAGGGAGAGAAGGGCCTGGACAAGAAGCGGGAGCAGAGGAAGAAGAAGACCAAGAAGAAGGAGCGACTAGAGGAGGAGGCGGAGGAAGAGGCCGGGGAGGAGGGCGAGGGTGGCTGGGAGAAGGTCAAGGGAGGAGTTCCTCTGGTCAAGGTGTGTAGACTACCTTCACTTCACCTGTTTAGACCTCCCTGTGGGGAGGAGTTAATTAGCATGTTTAGGTGTTCTTCTGAGAGGAGGAGCTTCAGTTAATTGACATGTTGGGATGTTTTTAAGGGGAGGGGCTTTTAGATGTTCTGTGTGTGTGAAGAGCTCAACACCTGCTTTAAAACAACGTTGATATGATATAGAAAGTTGTCTTATTGTGTATAATCATTATTGGTTAAGTGTCGTAGGATGTCTTGTCTCAATGCGTCTGCCTGTTGGGCAGGAAAAGCCCAAGATGTTCGCCAAGGGAACGGAGATCAACACGACTGTGGTGGTGAAGAAGCTTAACGAGATCCTGCAGGCCAGAGGGAAGAAGGGAACAGACAGGTAACCCTTCCCCCAGACCCACTCTTCCGGTTATAACTCTGGTTGTCGTGGTTCTAACCCTGGTTCTCCTGGTTCCAGAGCGGCCCAGATCGAGCTGCTCCACCTCCTGGCTGGTATCTCAGGAGAGCACAACCTTGGCCAGGGCGTCCTGGTCAAAATCAAGTTCAACATCATCGCCTCCCTCTACGACTACAACCCCAACCTCGCCGCTTTCATGAAGGTAGGCAGGCTAACTTTAATACGCCAGTATTAGCATGCTAACGTACATACACCAGTATTAGCATGCTAACTTACATACACCAGTATTAGCATGCTAACTTTAATACGCCAGTATTAGCATGCTAACGTACATACACCAGTATTACAACCTCGCCACTTTCATCAAGGTAAGCTAAAGTCCTGAAGGTAGAACCAGCGGTCATGGAGCTGTAGAGTGGCGTAGCGTGGTGCTAGCGCCAGTATCCTCATGGAGTTTCTTCTCCCTGCAGGCGGACATGTGGAAGAAGTGTCTGGAGTGCATCGATGAGCTGCTGGACATCCTGTTTGACAACAACAACATCTTCATCGGAGAGAACATCGCAGAGGACAGCGAGAACCTGAACATCTCTGAGACGCAGGTACCAATCAGATCAGTTGGTTTAGTTACCTGTAATATAATCTAACCAATCAGATCAGTTGGTTTAGTTACCTGTAATATAATCTAACCAATCAGAGCTGTTGGTTTAGTTACCTGTAATATAATCTAACCAATCAGAGCTGTTGGTTTAGTTACCTGTAATATAATTTAACCAATCAGAGAATGTAGATTTACTTACCCGACATAATCAGCCAATCGTGTTCCAGCCCTTCAGGGTGCGAGGGTGTATCCTGACGCTGGTGGAGAGGATGGACGAGGAGTTCACCAAGATCATGCAGAACACTGACCCCCACTCCCAAGGTCTGACACTCACTCCCTCCCTCCCTCCCTCCCTCACAAGGTCTGACACTCCCTCCTTCCCTCACCCCCACTCCCAATGTCTGACACTCACTCCCTCCCTCCCTCACCCCCACTCCCAAGGTCTGAAGTCCTGTTCACACATGCAGTCTATCCCAGATTCAGAAATAAGGGCGCTCTTCTCAGTCCTCAGAGGGTCTTCGTCTGTTGAGTTTTATAGCGGTTGGCATCCATAAGTGTTGCGTTACCCCGTCTGCTGGACGGCCCCTCGGCCCCTCTGTTCACACATCGCTAGGCCATGGGTGAAAGGGCACAAGACGGAAACGTTCCAGAATGAAGCTGCACGTGTGAACAGTGAAAATCACTCGTGGTGCCTGAAAGGTTATCCCGGTAACTTACCGGGAACTGTGTGTGAAGGAGGCTCAACACACTCTGAAACACAATCTGAAACACACTCTGAAACACACTCTGCGAGTTTCAAAACATGTGACCTGAGCAGTCGTGAGACACGTCGGGTTCCTTAGGCGTGACCCGGGGTGCACGGCCAACACAAAACTACCACAACACTTCAGTCAAAAATAACACCGAGATCCTCACCAACACGCTGTGAGACCCACACCGTTTTCAACTGAAAAGAGGGGGTGCTTTAACACACACACTGAAGATGTGTGGATGTGTTCGTGCGTTCAGAGTACGTGGACAACCTGAAGGACGAGGGCCACGTGTGCGGCATCATCGACCGCCTGCTGTCCTACCTGGAGACCAAGGGCAGCACGGAGGAGGTGTGCCGCGTGTACCTGCGGCGCATCATGCACACCTACTACAAGTTCGACTACAAGGCACACCGCCGCAGCCTCGGCCTGCAGGTGGAGACCAAGGTGAGGGGGCGTGGCCTGCAGTGTAAACAACCAGATATCTCGTGTTAACAGCAGGAGTTAAGTGTTACCTTAAACGCTGGGGAATTGTCCGGGACAGGATGTGACCTATGACCTTGCTTCCTGTAGTCTGAGCAGGACCAGGAGGAGAGCGAGGGCGAGGACAGCGCCGTCATCATGGACCGCCTCTGTAAGTTCATCTACGCCAAAGACCGCACCGACCGCATCAGGACCTGTGCCATCCTCTGCCACATTTACCACCACGCCCTGCACTCCCGCTGGTACCAGGCCCGCGACCTCATGCTCATGAGCCACCTGCAGGACAACATCCAGCACGCTGACCCACCTGTACAGGTAAACCGCTACACTCACACCTGTACAGGTAAACCACTACAGTTGCACCTGCACAGGTGAATCGCTATACTCTGTTTTATTACACCCACCTGTGCAGGTAAACGAGCGTTAACCTGCGTGTCTCTCCGTCCAGATCCTCTACAACAGGACCATGGTGCAGCTGGGGATCTGCGCCTTCCGCCAGGGCATGATCAAGGACGCCCACAACGCACTGCTGGACATTCAGTCGTCCGGCCGTGCCAAGGAGCTGCTGGGCCAGGGCCTGCTGATGAGGAACATGCAGGAGAGGAACGCAGAACAGGAGAAGATCGAGAAGAGGAGACAGGTGGGCGTCGCCGCACACACCTGGCTGCTGCCGGTTGATTGAAGTCACTAAACTAAGGCCTTGTTCCCTCATTCCCTATGTAGTGAACACTATATAGTCCACTATTTAGGGAACACGTATTTGGGTAATTCAGACACTAATTATGCCCCATAATCTGTGTGTGAGATGTCTATTGGTCGCATAAACGTGTGTGTGTGTACGTGTGTGCGTGCGTGTGCGTGCGTGTGCGTGCGTGTGTGTGTGTGTGTGTGTTAGGTGCCATTCCACATGCACATCAACCTGGAGCTGCTGGAGTGTGTGTACCTCGTGTCGGCCATGTTGCTGGAGATTCCCTACATGGCGGCACACGAGTTTGACGCCCGGCGACGCATGATCAGCAAGCAGTTCCACCACCAGCTCAGAGTGGGAGAGAGACAGCCGCTGCTCGGTAAGCCACGCCCCCGCCCGCTCTTTAACCACGCCCCTGGTCCTTACTGCCTGGTCCTATTCTTCGTCTCCCCCCCATCTCTGGTCCTTACTGCCTGGTCATAACCTTCTCTCCCCCCATCTCTGGTCCTTACTGCCTGGTCCTAACCTTCTCTGGTCCTTACTGCCTGGTCCTAACCTTCTCTCCCCCCTTCTCTGGTCCTTACTGCCTGGTCCTAACCTTCGTCTCCGCCCATCTCTGGTCCTTACTGCCTGGTCCTAACCTTGTTCTCTCCCCCATCTCTGGTCCTTACTGCCTTGTCCTAACCTTGATCTCTCCCCCATCTCTGGTCCTTACTGCCTGGTCCTAACCTTCTCTCCCCCCTTCTCTGGTCCTTACTGCCTGGTCCTAACCTTTGTCTCCCCCCATCTCTGGTCCTTACTGCCTGGTCCTAACCTTGATCTCTCCCCCATCTCTGGTCCTTACTGCCTGGTCCTAACCTTTGTCTCCCCCCATCTCTGGTCCTTACTGCCTGGTCCTAACCTTGATCTCTCCCCCATCTCTGGTGCTTACTGCCTGGTCCTACTCTTCGTCTCCCCCCAGGCCCCCCAGAGAGCATGAGGGAGCACGTGGTAGCGGCCAGTAAGGCCATGAAGATGGGGGACTGGCGTACCTGCCACTCCTTCATCATCAACGAGAAGATGAACAGCAAGGTGTGGGACCTGTTCCCCGAGACCCAGCGTGTCAGGGAGATGCTCGTCAGGTGAGAGGTTAACCCCGCCCCTTGCAACAACACGCCTTTAGTAACCCGCAGTACAGTCCACCTGTAGCGGGCCTCTGAAAGTGTCTGTCTGTCGTGCAGGAAGATCCAGGAGGAGTCGCTCAGGACGTACCTGTTCACCTACAGCAGCGTGTACGACTCCATCAGGTAACCACACGGCCCCTCCTATCTCACCTGACGTCACCAGGTGTTGTTCCAGCTGTGTGAAGGTAGTGTGTGTTGTGTTCCAGCTGTGTGATGGTAGTGTGTGATGGTAGTGTGTGATGGTAGTGTGTGTTGTGTTCCAGCATGGCCACGCTGTCTGAAATGTTTGAGCTGGAGCTGCCGATGGTCCACAGCATCATCAGCAAGATGATCATCAACGAGGAGCTCATGGTAACCAAGTCACATGACTTCATTGATTGTTTATGTTCCCAATTGTTGAAGATCATAGAAGGTAGATATGAATATAGATAGATAGATAGATAGATATAGATCTAAATACCCATCAGACCATCTATCATGTCTGGTGTGTGTCTCCGTGTCTCCAGGCGTCTCTGGACCAGCCCACCCAGACGGTGGTGATGCACCGTACCGAGCCCACCTCCCTGCAGAACATGGCCCTGCAGCTCGCTGAGAAGCTGGGCGGTCTGGTGGAGAACAACGAGCGCGTGTTTGACCTCAAGCAGGGCGTGTACGGAGGCTACTTTAACAGAGGTGAGGCTACTGTAACAGGTGAGGTGAGGCTACTGTAACAGAGGTGAGGTGAGGCTACTGTAACAGAGGCGAGGCTACTGTAATGTTCACGCATGGATACAGGTTCATACAAATCCGACGAGCAATTGCATTATTTGTCAAATATGTGTTGAAATGGAGCAAGAAGTGTGGAACAGTTAACCAGTAAGTCATAAATGGTGCTTATTATATTATTATATCAGTAACCTGTCAGGATTATGTATTGGATATATGTATACACACAATGTCACGGCACACCTAGTCTAACCTCGAGGCACGCTGGCTGACCCCGTGACCCCGGGTCTGAATGATAGGACGTACTACGACTAACTCTAGAGACTACATCACTGTGCCTTTGTGTTTCAGACCAGAAAGGCTCCTACCAACAGAAGCAAGGCTACCAGAGAGGTACGTGAAGACAGTCTGTTGAACCAGATGCCAACACTACTTTATGGGCTAGCTCTGCCGCTAATTTAGCAGCTAGCTCGGCTGCTAATTTTGCCCTTAACTTATAAGCTAGCTAAGTCAATCATCTAGCAGCTTGCTCTGCCACTAAATTGGCGGCTAGCTCGGCTGCTAAATTGGCGGCTAGCTCGGTCACTATTTTAGCATCTAGCTTGGCCGCTATTTTAGCGGCTAGCTTGGGCGCTGAATGGTGGGTTTGTATGAATTGATTGTCTGTCAGGAAGTTTGTGTCCGAGTTCCTGAATGTTAGCATGTATTAGCATGTAATGTTAGGAGCGTGTGAGTGCTTCCTGTTAGCCTGGCGGCGTGCTAGGTGTTTAACTTGTTGCTGTACGGTTTTCAGAAAACAGAGGTGGCTACCAGCAGAAGCAAGGTGGCTATCATCGAGGTGCTTATGAACCAATTCATCCCTTCACACCTGCTGTGCTAACCTCTATGCTAAGCTATCTCTCTATGCTAATCACAAGCCACACCTCCTTCCTCGTGACATCATCTCCTCCTCTTCCTCATCTCAGTCTGGTTAACCTCTCATCTGATGTTTTCCTTCTTACACACAAATATACACACACCGTTTACACACACGCACACGCATCCGCCCAGCCGTGACGTGTCCAGTCCAGGCTTGTTGCCTAGCAACAGCGGGTGTGACTCGAGTATAACCTCTGCTGCTCCTCCTCTCCACTTCCTGTCTTCTCCTCCTCTCCACTTCCTGTCCAGCAGACCAGAGGGGTGGCTACCAGGGTGGCTACCAGCAGAAGCAGGGTGGCTACCAGGGTGGCTACCAGGGTGGCTACCAGGGAGGCTACCAAGGAGGCTACCAGGGAGGCTACCAAGGAGGCTACCAGGGAGGCTACCAACGCGGGGGTGGGGGCGGATACAGGAACCACCACAACCGGGACCAGAGCAACTACTAGACCCCCTGCACCCTGGATCCAGACCACCTGAAGACCCCTTCGCTCTCCTCCTCCTCCTCTCTACGTCTCCTTTTTCTAGACTGGCGGACCGGTTGGCTTATTATATGATGACGCTGTTCGCAGTGCAGCCAGTGTACTGCCAGAGTCACAGTGGACTATTCCTATTGGTTAATAAATAAACTGCTCAACTCTACCGTGTAGCGTTCGTCCTTTACAGTTCCCTTCACGGCCGCTAGGGGTCAGTATGGCGCCTCCTTGTTTAGCATTAGAGTGGTCACTAGATGGCGCTCATCTCCCGTGATGCAGTCGGTCAGTTGACCAGGTGTGGTTGGATGTTGGAGAACAAGATATTTAGGTGTAGGCCTACTGCATCAGGTCGGTATTAAAACCAGTAGGGCTACTGCATCAGGTCGGTATTAAAACCAGTAGGGCTACTGCATCAGGTCGGTATTAAAACCAGTAGGGCTACTGCATCAGGTCGGTATTAAAACCAGTAGGGCTACTGCATCAGGTCGGTATTAAAACCAGTAGGGCTACTGCATCAGGTCGGTATTAAAACCAGTTCTACTGTTTGTTTTTAAGGTCTTGGTAATAGTCACTGAAAATGGTTTTCTGTGCCTTTATTATTTATTTCCTATGCCTGACTTTACTACTGATGGGCCTATCCAGATCTTCCCTGGTAGGGTTATGGTACTTCATGGTACTTCATGGTACTGCAACACGTCGTATAACAGTGTTTATTTGTGTGCAGGGTGTGTAAAGTCAGGACGAGGTGATGGTGTTGAGAAGCCCACCTCGGTTCCTTCTCCATCTGGCAGGAAAATGTTATTTTAAGAGACAGCCTGTCTTCTCTCTCAGTCGCCTCGACGAAGGACTTTGCAGTTTTAAAATGTGCTGAACAAAACACAGGCTCACAAAAACTAAAACTTTTAGAGAAAAAAAATACATGTCGAGTAGGCTTGTGTAAGATAACGCAAATATTCCTCATTAACACTAATGAATTGTAATCACCCCAATCAGAGGCATATCCCTTCTCCAGCGAGGTAGCGTTCCCAAACATCACTGTTTTATCACCGAAGTCATTGTTTGTATCCAAACGCACCAACACATGAACATGAAGTAGACTTAGTAGCTGCATGATGAGGCAACATCCCAGATGGGCCCCTGGTTAACAGCAGCACATGGTATGAGGCCCTAGCCCCTCCCCCCAGGAGCAGGGAGGGGGACGGACGGACTTTTATTTAACAATTAACTTATTAACAATTAACAAATATTGTATCCGATACAAAAACTCAACAAAAACTTTGTGAAAAAACATTGTGTAGGTCTACTGAAAAACAACCATTTTCAGTTCGATTTTAAATCCTATGGTGGTACTCGCTCGGGGTGGCCCATCACATTAGTACATACGTATTATTGTTAAATGTATTATTGTTTAATGTATTATTGTTGAATGTATTATTGTTGAATGTATTATTGTTAAATGTATTATTGTTGAGAACAAACCATATTTGGCACAGTGTACAACATGAGCCTCAGTCTAAACTCATTAGTCCATCCTTAATAACTTTTAAATTAAATATAATTTGTCTACCAGGATCGTCCAGGAACCGCATGCTAGTCTCCTCCGCGTGATAACCCTAACCCCTAACCCTCACCCTAACACTCACCCCTAACCCTCACCCTAACCCTCACCCTAACCCCTAACCCTCACCCCTAACCCTCACCCCTAACCCTCACCCTAACCCCCACCCCCACCCCCACCCCACCCCCCACCCCCAACCCCCCACCCCCACCCCCCCCCCCCCCCCCCACCCCCCCCCCCCAAACCCCCCCCCCCCCCCAAACACACACACAGCTTGATGTACCCGCCTCCCCCAGGCTCCTCCCAGCCCCCCGCTGCCCCGGGGGCGTGGTCGT
>OOFB01018465.1:8352-18924 GCA_900323305.1 Trachyrincus murrayi | reverse complement strand
TTCCCTGGCGGTGTGTGTGTGTGTGTGTGTGTGTGTTTGTGTGTGTGTGTTTCGTGTGTGTGTGTGTGTGTGTGTGTCCTAGTGTGTGTGTGTGTGTGTGTGTGTGCTTGGATGTGTGGATTTGTGCATTTGTGTGTGTATGTGCATGCTTGTGTATGTGTGTGTGTATGTGTGTGTGTGTGTGTGTGTGTGTGTGTGTGTGTGCGTGCACGCATTCGTGTGTGTGTGTGAGTGTGTGTGTGTGTGTGTGTGTGTGTGTGCGTGTGTGTGTGTGTGTGTGTGTGTGTGTGTGTGTGTGTGTGTGTGTGTGTGTGTGTGTGTGTGTGTGTGTGTGTGTGTGTGTGTGTGTGTGTGTGTGTGTGTGTGTGTGTGTGTGTGTGTGTGTGTGTGTGTGTGTGTGTGTGTGTGTGTGTGTGGGGACGGTCTACCTCTAATGATGGCCACAGTCTCAGTGTGTTATGACAGTAACGTTATCAACAAGCCAAGCAATAGGGGGGGGCTAATCCCTTAGAAAGTCGTCCTTTAAATGTCTCTCGCATCACCTCAGAGGGATCCTATTGACAGGACAATGAAAAGAACCAAAAGATCTTCATCTTAATGTAAACATGTGGATATTGGTCTCTTCCGTCATAGAACTAGAAAACACAACAGTATTTATATTGTCAATAAAGGTTCAGTGTATGTAGCTTCCACGTCCTCACGCTGTACCCCCGTCTGGTTCATAGACGATGGATGAATGCGATACATTTCCCCTCTTTTCTCCTTCACCGACGAGAAATGAGAATTCGCCAAGAAAAAAACGCAGTTCTGTGAGTGTGTAGTTCTGTGAGTGTGTAGTTCTGTGAGTGAGTAGTTCTGTGAGTGTGTAGTTCTGTGAGTGTGTAGTTCTGTGAGTGAGTAGTTCTGTGAGTGTGTAGTTCTGTGAGTGTGTAGTTCTGTGAGTGAGTAGTTCTGTGAGTGAGTAGTTCTGTGAGTGTGTAGTTCTGTGAGTGTGTAGTTCTGTGAGTGAGTAGTTCTGTGAGTGTGTAGTTCTGTGAGTGTGTAGTTCTGTGAGTGTGTAGTTCCGTGAGTCCCGAACTGCACACTCCGTTTATTTAAACAAAATCTCATCGTATATCCTCGCATTGCATATAATTCAATATCTTTAGGAATTCGCTGTCGACAATCACCTTTCATTTGAGAACACCGGATCATATTTAAAAACTAAACATGGATTTAGACATCTGGAAGGCAAAAAACCCCTTTGGAGGGATTTGACTCTCCAAAGGGGGTTATGATTTCATCTCAACATGACCAGCAAACTGAACATTGTTGCGAGTGGTTGTCACGACAGAGCGAGAGTTCAACTCAAAACACTCTAACAACCTTCTCGATTTCTACCAGCAACATTAGGGGTGATGCAGCCTATTCTGTTAGTGAATATATTTCATGTGACACCCCCGCAAAGCCATCGCTTGGCCCCTCACAGAAACAAATCTGGGCTAAAGGAAAGTCTCCAGACGGACCCCACAGTTGTATTGCTTTGTTTAAGGTGTCCATTTCACTGCCTGGAATGTTCCAAAAAGATAAAATATAGAATTAAAAAAATGTAATAGGCTTAATGTAATTGTAATCACACATGGAATTACAGGTAATGTAATTACCACACGGAATTACAATGAATCTTTAAACGTGTTTTATTACACGTAGGGAACATGATGTGTAAAAGGACTGTACAAAATGTGCACAAAATCAGTAGGCCTACTAATAATTCTGTTCAAGAGCTTCACTGAATCTCCAGGGGAGTTGACGGAGACACATGTGACTTACATGGTTGTGGGAGTTTCCCCGCTCAGCCCGAGAAAAAAAAACAACCAAGAAAATACTGCCTTGCTGATAACAGAGATAACCTGAGACACTGAAAAGCTGTGTCTCGTGGCTTGCTGCCAGCATTCCTCCCAGCCAATATGGCCTGCAGGCATTTTGTGCCCGACGATAGCTCTGTGAGTTACATGTGAGATACACCACTGTCCTACTGCATTATAGTCTCGGAGATATACCGGCACACGGTTATGGGAAGGTATGTCAGGAATGTAGCGCAGGTTGAATGTAATGGAGACAGATTTGGGGAGCGAAGTATTTTATTCAGAGATTAGACGTTTCAATGATTTGCTATAAGAAACTAATGCTAATGGACGTGCTATCCATGCTAGCAGAGGAGGAGAGGAGCAGGATGGGTGGATTATACTTAAAATTGTACTTGGCACTTATTTAATTCAAACTGCCACTTTGTAATATATATCTAAACTGGAGAAAATGCAATGTTTTATTAATGAGGAGAGGAGTCGAAGTGGGTTCATTAACTGCTCGTTAGTGTCCAGCTGTCCATACAAACTTTCCCCTTTGTGAGGGCTGCCCTTCCCAGAAAATACCTTTTGTTTTGTTTTTTTGTCGCTAGCTGAGTTTGTTGCTCGCCTTTTCACGCTAGCTACCCGACACCGTTTCTTCTTTTTTTTCCTTTCGTGAGAGCCCAGCTCAATGCTGTCAGATCTGAGGAGCCGATCTGAGAGGGCCAGACATGAGACTCTCCAGTCATATGTGGGGCTTATGTGTTGCGTTGGCTCCATTGGTATGGATCCGGAATTAAATGACGCGCTAAACTGTAAATTATGTCGGGGAGAGTACAGTAAATGCCGTGGGGGAGAACGTACACAACACAGTGGCCCGATACAGTTGACCCGATACGGTGACCTGCATGCATTCTGGCCAGGAGAATGTCTCACTTATATTATTATAAACACTTATTACAGGCATCCACTGAAAGGTTTGCGTTCTCATGTTTATGCCTCCCACTGCTCTGTACTGCACTGTAGACGCAGCTGCTCTTTTCTATTGGTGAGATATCTTTAATAGTTACTCCATAGATTCAAACTTATAATAATACGCTAAGAGAAAACTGTTATTTTGGATTATCAAGTTTGAAGATATCTCGCCAATATTTGGAGCGACATCGTGGCAAGGTAACTACACAAGCCAAACCTCAACCAATCTTTAACTATGTGGACTGTCCTAGCCTTTGTTGTGTTTGCATATGGTTTGCTTATCTATTGTTAATGTATAAAAACTCAATAAAAACCCATTATGGTCAGAAGAATGTCTAGCAGGACCCAGGATGATCTGAAGTGCCACATTCCGACGGGCGACCTCGGAGCTGAATATATACCAGATATAAGTGGTTTACAGTGGGGGGGGGAACTCCAGTCTTTCCATGCTGGCTGACTTCCTGGAGGCTTGGGGTGAGTTTCCCGGCCCTAACAAGTAAGCTAGGCACGCACTTGTTAGTCAATATGCCTTGTGCCGCTTTACATTTACAGTAACACGGCCGCTCAAATGTGGAAATATTCAACATCAAACCTGATGCGGATCACTGTCTGTCGGTAGATAGGACAAATGTGTAATTCTATATATATATGTAAGAGAAAATGAGGAAAGAAATGGCGTGACTTTGGCACATTTTGTTATCCGATTTCTCCAGTGCTGCCAAAACTTGTTCGGTAACAAATGAATCTCTTCCAACGGCAAAAAAGGCAGCATGGTATTTTGAGAGGTAACAATTTATCAACCCAATTTACACGCATATTTGTGGTGAAGCATTTTATTCGAGGTTCAGAATTATATGAAATGTATGCTCCGTTCAATCTCCATTGCAACAATCAATACAATTACGTAACATAACAAAATATAATATTTCGTATAATACAAAACTATTTCCTGACCGCTTCTTTTCCACCACAGGGCCTTAATCAGCCTTATCTTACTCTTTTTTTTCTTCCGATAAACTGTCTGAAGGAAAATCATTTGACACACAGTATCTGCTAGTTCTGGGTGATTTTATCTCACTCTCCCCTTAAGTATGTTGACTGGTAAATGATTGGCCTGAAGAAATACCTGAATAACTTTCTGCCTCCGTGACTGGGAAGGCTTCTGTGTGAATACAACTTGACATGTTGTGGCTTTTTCTCACCTAAAAAGATTGTTGAATACATTAAAGCACATGTAGGTCCTGAGGCTGGACCAGTTGAGAACCACTGGTCTAATGACACATGTGGGTCCTGAGGCTGGACCAGTTGAGAACCACTGGTCTAATGACACATGTGGGTCCTGAGACTAGACCAGTTGAGAACCACTGGTCTAATGACACATGTGGGTCCTGAGACTAGACCAGTTGAGAACCACTGTTCAAGAGATCCACATCCCAAGCCCACTAATCACTCTCACCTGTCCCTCGTTAGTTCACTAATCACCATAGTCCCAACTGCCTTCATACGCCTCCTCAGTCTCAGTTCACCCCGTCCGATGGTGTGTTGTTTTTGCTTCATGTTTTGTTCTCCTGTCTGGTTTTGTAAATAAACACAGTATGTTATTCCATATGGCACACTGGCCCGGTGTTGGTGTGTGTTGTCCTTGGTCCAGTGTGCAAATTCTACAGCTTTGTCTACAGTAGGTCTTACTAATGGCCTACTACAGCCAAG
Organism: Trachyrincus murrayi; assembly: GCA_900323305.1. Taxonomy (NCBI): domain Eukaryota; kingdom Metazoa; phylum Chordata; class Actinopteri; order Gadiformes; family Macrouridae; genus Trachyrincus; species Trachyrincus murrayi. The sequence goes on along the minus strand of OOFB01018465.1, from coordinate 14,413 downwards.
TCGGCCATGCATGTTACCGCTGTAATGTGACATGCACACAGAGTGAGCAGTTAAATGGTTCTTGTTCCATATCCATCTTGCAGGGTTGGAATGAGAGCTACAGAAGAGTAATGAAGCCATTTTGTTGAAAGTCACACTAGCAATATAGCGATGCAACATGAATGCTTGAAGTCAAACTGTTGGTCCATTATGATATCCGGTCTCTGTTAATGAGGCGAGGATAGCCTAGCAGCTTATTTTAGCATTTAGTTAACTTTAATCAAAATGTGAATGCAATCCTAAAATTGAATCCATCATTCATAGATACAATGCATTGAACAGTCCATAACTACATGTTTTAATACATAGCTTACGAATGTAAAGTAAATGCTAATTATAAACAGGGATTGCCATCGTAGTGAATGCTAACGCTAGCGCACCAGAAGTAGTGAACGCTAACGCTAACTTGGGTTTGCAAGGTGCAGCAGTTTAAATGACAATTGAAATGACAACACAGTCTCTTAAGTCACATTACTGTCAGGGAACAGTCCCCTACTAAGCAGGCCTACGCGCCAACGATTCGAATCCAATAATTGGGTGTAATCAACATGAAAAAAACAGATCGTTTTGGTTCCAGCCGTTTTCCAACGTCCGTTCTTGTTTGAACCCCAAAGGCTCCGGTGGCTTCTCCCAACAGCATTTCCAGATGAAAGCAGGCAGAGAAGACAAGTCATTGCTGTCTAGCCGTCGAATCATTCCCCGTTAGTGAACTGAAAATGCCCCAAATTGTCTGTAATTACAGGAAGGAAAATCACGGGCTACTTCATTTTTTTTCTTTTTTTCTAATGTTGCGGCCCTGCATGGTTAAACGCATGCTTACCTTATATCCTGGTCGGGGGGGGAATTAGGCTGTCAAAACCTATTGTGTGTGTTATAGTCACCCCGAGTCTCACAATGCGGTTACTGTTCTCCGTCCTCATGCGACCTGCTGTTAGAACACTTGAGTTAGCGGTCACCTATACGTTACATAGAGTGGTTAATGGAGTGCTAAGGTTTAGCAGTGGTGGGTAGTGTCTATACTCGAGGAAAAGTACAGTTACTCTCATAAAAAATGACTCAAGTAAAAGTGAAAATTACCATTTGAGAAACCTACTCAAGTAAAAGTAAAAACGTACCTGGTTAATAAAAAAAATGGTTCTACCCCTCTCTTCCTCACCTACCATTCTCTCTCTCCATCTCTTCCTCTCTACCCCTCTCTTCCTCACCTACCCTTCTCTCTCTCCTTCTCTTCCTCACTACCCCTCTCTTCCTCACCTACCCTTCTCTCTCTCCGTCTCTTCCTCTCTACCCCTCTCTTCCTCACCTACCCTTCTCTCTCTCCGTCTCTTCCTCACCTACCCTTCTCTCTCTCCCTCTCTCCTCTCTTCCTCTCTACCCCTCTCTTCCTCACCTACCCTTCTCTCTCTCCATCTCTTCCTCTCTACCCCTCTCTTCCTCACCTACCCTTCTCTCTCTCCATCTCTTCCTCTCTACCCCTCTTCCTCACATACCCTTCTCTCTCTCCATCTCTTCCTCTCTACCCCTCTCTTCCTCACCTACCCTTCTCTCTCTCCTTCTCTTCCTCACTACCCCTCTCTTCCTCACCTACCCTTCTCTCTCTCCGTCTCTTCCTCTCTACCCCTCTCTTCCTCACCTACCCTTCTCTCTCTCCGTCTCTTCCTCACCTACCCTTCTCTCTCTCCGTCTCTTCCTCACCTACCCTTCTCTCTCTCCATCTCTTCCTCTCTACCCCTCTCTTCCTCACCTACCCTTCTCTCTCTCCATCTCTTCCTCACCTACCCTTCTCTCTCTTCCTCTCTACGTCTCTTCCTCTCTACCCCTCTCTTCCTCACCTACCCTTCTCTTCCTCCATTTCATCTGCAGTAGAGGTACACCTCGTGCTCTCCCCCCCTTACACTCAATACCCACTTTTAGAGCAGACTAGTTGTAACGAAGTGGCAAATGTAGCAATGTAAAAAGTAGATTACTGGCTCAAAAATATACTCGAGTAAAGTAGAGTAGAAGTACAGTTTGGAACAAAAAGGAACATTAAAGTAGGCTACTCGTTCCTTAAAAAAACTACTTTTTTATTCATGTGCGTTACTTGTAAAATGAATACCCACCACTGAGGTTTATAGCTACATGTTTGTATAGGCCTAGGGACTATATTAATATTTTGAAAGAGACTGTCTATTCAACTACAATATAATAATATATAAGATCAGAGAGCAGCCAGCACGTGCACTCAGCTCTCAAAACAAGTTGTGCAGGACTCTACCTTTCCCCCTTTAAAACCCCTTTTGTTCTAACCCTCGAACCCGCGTATGAACACATCTGTTGCAGGGACACCTGGATTCACTGAAGGGTACTATGGGCCCACATGCTTGCTCACTTTCCCACTTTTAATATTACCTCCCATTAAAAAAGCCACAGCGAACTCGCGGGCTCCCATAGAGGTAGGGGCCGCGGTAGGGGCCGCAGTAGCGACCACCATGCCGTCACGCCACACTTGGAGCGGCGATAAGACAATTGATCCACGACCGTTGAGATTGCGGTTTCACACAGTAGGCCCGTCAAAACGGTGACTTCGTTCCCGCTGCGGTGTTACACATGTCTGCATAACCTGCTGTGGGTGATTCTTTAATTCAGCTGCCCAATCGAGTGTAGCCTACGCTGTTTAGTACTGCAGGTGTTGCACTGCAGGAGCGCGGGGAGAGGGATAAAAGCCTTCTTTGATGTAAAGAAAAGAAAACGTTATGTAGGACTACTTGATGGGGTTAGAGTGAACCGGCACATGGGTGATAAAAACGGGTGAGTTGTGGTGAAGTGTACACATATGTAGGTAGAGTTTAAAGACAAAACATTTTCATTATTTTGGCTATGAGCGTAGGTAGTGTGATAAAATGTGTGATAAAAACGTGCACTTTCTGAAAGCGAAAAGTGCATAATATAGACATTGTATAGGCCTACTATACCCTATAGGATTAGTGCCAGGATGACATCCATTGAGAAATAGAATGGAACAAATAGATTGAAAATACAACTATGACGACTTCTACAACTACTGCTGCAGATTCTAGTAATTTGTAGTATAGTATAATAAGTATATTAATGAATTAATTTACTCACACACACACACACACACACACACACACACACACACACACACACACACACACACACACACACACACACACACACACACACACACACACACACACACAGAGAGAGAGAAATACTGGTACTTTCTTGCCACCTTGTGGTGTAAATGCTACATTGCAATGTAATTGCCTTAATAAGTATATAGGCATATTGCTGCATTCAACACCTGCGAGATTCAGAAGTTCAGAAACCTAGATATTAAATATTAATCTATCTGTTATTAAATCAACATTACAAAACAGATGTATTGTAGTTGTTAATAATTATTATTATTATTATTATTATTATTATTGCAAAGGCACGTATTTTTTAATTAACTCAACTCTTTATTTAGCCTATTATTTATTAAATATAAAGCTACCTATCAATATTGATCTGTGTGCCCAATTATATTGTCCTTTAATGTATTCATGATCATTCGCAAAGGTCTTCCATTTCTCACGCACATCCAATTGTCTTTATTGTCTTATTTACATAGAGGCTTTTTTTTGTTTTTATAAAAACGGAACGGTATTTAATCTCAAAAGGCTAAATGCAAAGTTGGCACGTTAATCTAAGCGCAAGATCACATTCCTACTACATATTCAAAGACTTCAGGAAGTCACACGCGAGCTTTTGCATGTGCACCAGGAAGTGCAGGTGAAGGGCCCCACAGTGAGTGATCAGACTACCTGATCTGCACCGCAGGCGGAAACCTCTCGTCTCGTTTTCGACGTTTTGACGCGAGGATTGAACGTATGAATGGATTCGGATTCCCTGCGTACAATGGACATAACAGCGGCCGGTCAACACTAAACATGCGGGTTTTCCAAGAAGTCGCGCTTCTCGTCTTCATTTCCCTCCGTGCGTCTGCCGGGCTGCGGGTCCTACCCGGTGCGTCTTCTGATTGTTCTCAACAGGTAGGCCTGGATATCCAGTGTTATACTACAGCCTACTGTATACACATACACACATGTGTGTATGTGTAGAGTACACACATACTCATGATGTAAACATTTTATTTGACGCTTTTATGTTTCTGTTCGCAGGGTTTGAGATGTAAAGTCAACATAAGTGAGTGTCAGTTTCATTTTAGTTTCATAGGTCCTGTCGCAATTGTAATTTCCGCTTTGCGTTGCGTTGTTTTTCTTGGCAGGCTATGTAATTGCGGGCCTGTGTATTGCAAATGTAGGCCTTGTTATTGCATGTTGTGAATCTGACTCAGAAACCTGTCGTACCATGTTTTCACGTAGATAACTGCATGGACAGACGTCTGTCGGACAGGACCGAGTACATCCCAGGGGCCCCGGAGGGTCTGGAGGCGCACTGGGAGACGCAGCAAGACGAGCAGGGAAACGTGTTCCCAGTGATCAACGCGCGGTGGAAAATACAAGATGATGGTACGTCTAACTATGACTGCCAACTGTGTCCCTATGACAACATTGATGAGTGAAAATTCAACTCACAACTGTCTAATATTTCCACACAGGAAGTATCAGTTACCTGAACGGAACCGAACTTCACGTTCTCCTGAGGTCCACAAACCAGGACCTCTGTGTTCGGTATTCATTCTTTCAGCGTTTAAAGTCAAGAAGTCCATCAGGGGAAAAAGTAAGTTCTGGAAGGTTTATTATTATTTTTATAATTATTTTTTGTTTTTAGGCCTGTCTTGGTTGTGGCTAATGCAGTGAACATACAGTATTTACAGAACTCATAATTGTGGGGTTTTTTCTAGTGGTCTTTCTCAGTAGCTACAGTAGTGGTCGACCCTGGCCAAACGTATCTGGTCTCCGTCTTCAACATCCCCAAACCAGAACCGCTCCACAGCGGTTATGACGTCAGCAAGGAGATTACTGTTCCAGGTATGACAAGTCTATATGGTCACGGTACTTTGTTATTTTTGTGATTTTGTTATTATATTCATGATTTATTACTTTCTTAGATTGCCAAGATCCCAGAGTAAAGATGAGTAAGTTTTGTATCGAGAGCGGTGAGTCAACACAATCACAGCAAACATGATCAACATAATCCTATTGTCGCTGAGTGAGCTGTGATGTGATTGGTTGTTGTGTTGGTCCAAACAGGAAGCCTATGGAGTCCCAATATCACTGAAGTGATGGACTCGAACACACTGAATGTGAGCTTCAACACAGACAAACTGGCCGAGCAGTACAGAGTTCTCGTCCGGTGTCAAACTAGCCGACAACACGAGGACGCCTACATGGTAAAGTCCTGTTCTTGTGTCTGTGGAGTCTGTGTGTGAATGACTGACTTTGGTGTAATGCCCCCTTTTTTTTGCCTGGTTGCTCATTTTGTGATTAGACAGTGTGGTACATCAAAACCCAATGTGTTTCCCCCCCCTGCGTAACATGAGAAAGAAAACGCGGTGCAACCACATAACAGTGTTTCCGAAGTGGGTATCATTTAGCCTGCCTGGTTTGCCCCAGTTTTACTTTGAACACAGGATGCTTTGCAGGAAATTGCCTTTGATGTTTTATGGTTGTCTTTTCAGTGGCCCTCATTATATTTGCAGACAGCTCGATGTGTATAACTAAGGGTCTCTCTCTCTCTCTCTCTCTCTCTCTCTCTCTCTCTCTCTCTCTCTATTTCTATCTCTCTCTCTCTCTGTGTCTCTCTCTCTCTCTCTGTGTCTCTCGCTCTCTCTCTCTCTCTCTCTGTGTCTCTCTCTCTCTCTCTCTCTCTGTCTCTCTCTCTCTCTCTCTCTGTCTCTCTCTCTCTCTGTCTCTGTGTCTCTCTCTCTCTCTCTCTCTCTCTCTCTCTCTCTCTCTCTCTCTCTCTCTCTCTCTCTCTCTCTCTCTCTCTCTCTCTCTCTCTCTCTCTCTCTCTCTCTCTCTCTCTCTCTCTCTCTCTCTCTCTCTCTCTGTCTCTCTCTGTATCTCTC
>OOFB01018462.1:0-10625 GCA_900323305.1 Trachyrincus murrayi | reverse complement strand
GAAATGCCGTAGACCTCACTCGCTCTAGTCCTCATTGATGCTGATGTCCCTCTCATGATTCTCCTCAGGCACAATCATTCATCCCATGGGGTTAATTGACTTATTTCTCTGAACACATTTTCCATTGACAACTTAATGCCCAGCACAACAGTAATGTCCCTGGAGCGGTTCTCATTAATCGACTCGCTGTAGACGGGCAGACGTGACAGAGAAACACACATTTTGTTTTAAAGTGTTATGCAAATTGATCTTCTGCTTATGTGTGGGGGTTATTTAGCTGATAACTGTATGCGGAGGCAGCCGTGTATGTGTGTGCATGGGTGTGTGTGTGTCCATCCGGGTGTGTGTGCATGTGTGTGTGTGTGTTTGTGTGTCTGCGTGTGTGTCTGCGTGTGTGTCTGCGTGTGTGTCTACGTGTGTGTGTGTGTGTGTGTGCGTGCATGCTTCCATGTTGGAGAGGCTGGCCTCTGTGCTCTGGGGGTAATTGAAATGGTGTTTGAGGGTAAGGAATAATAAGACAGCAAAAGTGTCAAAGCAATAGCTGCATAACGAGACGTCTGATCTGTGATCCAAGGACCGAGGGGGGGGGGGGGGCAGACAACACCCTCATCAGCGTCCAGATCGCTCCCTCCCAAAATAGCTCAATGGCGATCATTTCATTGGAAACAATTTGTGAAGGCAATTATACTTCTGTCTGGTCGCATCAAGAACGTTGAACCGCGTTTATTGTGCTGTGACCCTACAAGGTGTGTGTGTGTGTGTGTGCATTTGCAATTGAAGACTTTAAATAGAAGCCATCAAAATGTACACAGTTTTCCTGCATTTTAAAGACGGAAGGCCTCTGAAAAACAGGACACCCGTGTTGCAGGTTTTGGGGTTTCTTCAGATTGGCCTGACCTCAACGACCAGTGCACCAGGACTGGAGTTATATTGGACAACAACAGACTCCCAGTTACCGAGACCAACCTGGTAGTGTCGGATGCAGTGGTCACAGACCCCCATATTACTGTGGAGGCGTCTGCCATCCACAACGGAACAGTTACCCCACTCAGAGACTCAACATCCAGGAGAACTCTCCTCAGTATGAAGCAGGCCGAGACTAGGCTTTATCTGCTGATCATTCTGTCACATTCCATGTACCAAAATGCTGCCTTAAGTGAGGATATTCCCATTTTTGCCATAAAATCTAGAATTCAGGTACTGCCAAAAGGTTCAACCTCTACCTGGTATCCAGACACCCATTCCCCACACTGTATTATGCATTCAGAGGCTGAGTGGCGTATGGAAACCATTGCACACGTCACCAATGGCTGTAAAATAAACAAGGGTTTTTACATCGCCAGGCATGATCGTCTTGTAAACCTTGTTGCTGATGAGATCAAACTGGAGAACTAACTCCATTTACAAACACTCCCGTGTAACGGAGAGGTGGTTCAACAACAGCGCTCAGGACGTGTTCTTAAACATCCCAAACACACCTGACATTGTTCTGACAGACAAGTCAAAGAGAGGTGCTTGTTTTGGAGCTAGGCTGCCCATATGACCTGTACATGGACCATGTATATAACACCAAGCTGATGAAGTACCAGCCTCTAGCCACATGCATCCGCAACCTAGGCTATAGGTGTGAAATCATAGCTCTTATATTCTGTAGCCTGGGACATGTACAGCAGCTAGCTGTTAGGGGCCTGCAGCTTACAGGCTGACCCAAGAGCGGATCTAAACAGCTGGCTGGGTGTTGCTCAATCTCAGCAGCCATAGGCAGCCTGGCAGTGTGGAGAAGACAGTCCCACCTGTACCCTAAAGTGTCTTTATGTCTGGAAATCTCTGTATATTTTGAAGTCCAATGGAAATGTATGTCATTTGTGAACTCAACATAAGTACATAAGTACAAGTTAAGATCTTCCTGGCAAGGTGCTCATCCTCAGGATGGAGGCAGAGAAGCGCAGCAGGGGTGAAGAAAACAATGGTCCTCCCACAGCTGTCTGTCCTCCATTGTCCAGCAGGGAAGCCCCTGCATCCTCAAAGGCTTAAACTGTGGCTTGTATACATAAACACACTTAAAGCGGCAGAGTACACGTAGCCTTCGCTAAAATAGAACACACAGAGACCTAGTCCGCCCTGTTTCAGTCAACACAAACACAAACGCCTCCGTTTATGTATATATTTGTTTAAGAGCGGCACCATGGCAGTCCATGCCTGTGTGTGTATGTGTGTGTGTGTGTGTGTGTGTGCGCGTGTGCGTGTGTGTGTGTGTGTGTGTGTGTTCATGGCATCTGCCAGTTCATTCGCATGCCATTCTGATAGTCCCTCAGAGACCCTGCTGAAGGAAATGTAGTTTCCTCGTACATTTCCTTCAATACAGCACAAATCCCTCTGGATTCCAACCCTTAACCCTGACGCGTGTAAAAGGGGATATGTATGTAAAGGGAAAGCACAAGACATACCGAACCACAGACACGCGTGAACGTTATTCCCTGAGGATAAGTAAAACCTGTTGAGTTGAATCATGATAGAGCAGTCACAGCGACACTCCCAACACCAACAGCAATCTATCTATCAGTCATCTCCATTTCCATCATGACTGTGAGTGATCCATCGATCTTCTATTAATCATCTTGGAGTAATTCTTCATGTGTAAAATCATGTGTATGGTGATGAGTAGGTAGCATAATGGTAGCATGTTGTACTGCTTTAATGAGCGTGTGTGTGTGTGTGTGTGTGTGTGCATGAATGTGTTGTCTATCTGTGTATGGTTGTGCATGTGCATGTGTTTGAGTCTGTGTCCGTGTCCGTGTGCGTGTCCGCGTGCGTGTGCATTCTGATTGGTCCAACTGTGAGATAAGGATGGGGAATGCTCTCTGTATGTGTCTTGGCTTTCTTTGCTTTAGATAATTTGAATTCTTCATACTGGTCGGTATTTTCACATGCTATTTTCACTGCCATTTGATACAATTACATAACCGCAGGATTTAGTTTTGCCTATGATTGGTATGGAAATGAAAGCCTGCCAATTTAATACATCTCATGAATTTCACTCTATTGCTCTATTTATGGTCCATTAGTTCTAACTGTGGTCTGAATGAATTGGGAGTAAAATACAAATCCTGTGCAGACAGTGACATTTTCCTCACGCTATCAGGAAATCAAGCTTGCTAAACCTGCCCTAATTGATTACACCGAAAACTGAGATTGAGTTTTTTCATGTGTGGACCTGAAACAAAGAGAATCTGGGATGTGTTGAACGATGTGTTTTAAGCAGGTTAGATGCCACGTCCACACACATGTCCACACACACACACACGTACTGCTTCTTCTGCAGTAGGCCTACATGTTACATGAATCAGACCTGTCACTGGCCAGCTCCCAAAATGCCCACACTCCTCCGCCATCTTCATCCACTGCTCCCAGTGGGTGTCTCGCTGTTGTTCCTCACAGACTACAGCTATCGGGTGGGTGTCTCGCTGTTCTTCCTCACAGACTACAGCTATCGGGTGGGTGTCTCGCTGTTCTTCCTCACAGACGTGGAAACGCATGTTGTGTCTGTCGAAATCCTGCCGGCCAAAACTACGCCACCTAGAAAAGAATAATGAGTAATACCGGTAATTTAGCAAAGCAAAATACACTGCGATGAATTGACATGGTCAATCTCCCTGTGACTTTAAGCGGGACACACACACACACACACACCTTTCACATCTGCAGTCTTTCCCCATTTCAACTAATTATCTATGTGTATTAGTTTCCCTCTGAATAGCTCACCCTCAGTATAAACAGAGCAGCAGAAGGGAGAGTGTTTACCTCCGCTGACTGAGGCTAGTCACACTCATTAGCTTCAACGGAAATGTGTCAGGAAATTGGTTGCAATCTTAATGGTTTAATTCAGTAAAAAAAGATTGTTCAATCCAGCCAAAGTACCAATCTAACTTCTATTTGCTCATGTTCTTCTCTCTTTCGTTCTTTCTTTATATTCTCTCTCTCTCTCTCTCTCTCTCTCTCTCTATTTTTCTCAGGCACACATCTGTGCGCACGTTTAAATATTTTCATTTCATTTTCATCATTTTGTTTATATGCACATGCAGTAGTACGATGCCAGCAGACGTTGTGCATGTGTTCAAAGAAACAACACTTTATCAGAACACACCATTGATGTCTTAACCTTGTTGACCTCTTCATTCCTGCTCCTTCAGCTTCGTTTAGGGCATGTTCAAAGTCAAAGTCATATAAGTGACAAATCCCCCTCTAAAGTGCATTGGTCCGGCTAAGGAATGCAGGGTCAGCCCATCATGCCCTGTATGTGTTGTTGTAAACACAGTCCACATGTCTTCGCCGTGACACACCTACTGCTGTAAGGTCAAGGGAAAACCGTACATCAGCTAGAAATGGTCTTCTTGCAGACATGTTGCTGTTCTGTTTGCATGCTCTCTCTCTCTCTCTCTCTCTCTCTCTCTCTCTCTCTCTCTCTCTCTCTCTCTCTCTGGTTGCTGGTGCAATGCTGTCACCTGCTGAGCAAACATGTACACTGCAGTCAGCAGGACAGAGTCTGTACTTGGGTCTGTTGAGCTCATAGGACTTGGTTTTACAATCCCTCTTATAGGGCGCCTGCTCTCTTGAGGCATGGTGTCTTGCGTTAGGGCTCACGTAAAATTTCCGTTGATTTACCGTCTCTCTCTCTCTCTCTCTTCTCCCCCCCCACTTCCGGTCAGGGTCCTTCAACGTGCACCTGCGCCCCCCTGATTCCCTCTTCAAGATCATCTTCTGGCTGGGCTACTTCAACAGCTGCCTCAACCCCATCATCTACCCCTGCTACAGCCGCGAGTTCAAGATGGCCTTCATCCGCATCCTCCGTTGCCAGTGCCACCGCCGCAAGAGGCCCGGCTGGCGGACGTACAACTACCGCTCCTCCAACTTGAGCTCCTCCGCCAACTCCCGCAAGAGCTCCACGGAGCACAACTCCGGCGTGCTGAACGGCAGCCAGCGCACCCTGCCCTCCTCGGCCAGCCCCAGCCCCAGCTACCTGACCGGGCCTCCGCCGCCCTGCGGCGAGCGGGACAGTCTGTACGTCTGGGGCGGCGACAGCGGCGTCAGCGGAGACAGAAGCGCAAGCCCCACCACGCCCAACCTCCTGCCCGGAATTCCCGCCGCCGCCTGCCAGGTGCGACCTGTTAGAGGGGAGACGGGAGGCGGAGGTCAGGCCGAGGAGACCTCTTGTGGCGTGTTCTCCTTCTTCTCCGGCCGGAACGGAGGCAGAGAGGCGGCCGGCAGGAGAGGCGTCACCCCTGAGGTCACGGGGTGAGCGGCCGGGCGCTGGGTCATGGGGATGTGGACTTGTGGTCACTTGTGAATATAAACTGTAGGTCACGATTAAGCTAAGGTGATGCTGCTCTGTGTGCTGTGTATTGGCCTGTGTTACTGTATGTTTTGCCACTGTACACCACTTGAGTATATTTCACAGGCAGGTTCAAAGACTGTATGGCCACGCCCGCGGGTCTCTGACACACGGCGTTGTCGCGTTTGGGATCGGAGAAAGAGACAGATGCATGCATATTGTTGAACATAAGACTTTAAAGGGAAAATAATTTAACTCGACGTCAAAATGCATCCGGCGCATCATTTTAATTAGTGTTTTTGCATTTGTGAATACACCGTGTATGACACATGGGCAGATTGACTGTAACAGGTGTGAACTAAATTATCGTGTTTTGAGTTACTCTTACTTGATATCTTTATGGTATGTTGTGGAAATAAAGTATAACCTGGTTTATCCCCAGTGTGCTCTGCCTTTTGTCACATGGGGAAAATAGTTGTTTGAAAAGTCAAACTGTATCCTGAAATACAACATTTCAGAGGGGTATTAAGGAAGTGTACTTGCGTAATCTTCCAACAGTACAATTGCGATAAGGAACCTAGACATTATAATCACCACCAGAGTATGAAAAGATGAATGTAACATCTTATATTTGTTGCACTATAGAGACAGGAATTATACCATCAACATATCAATCTAATTACCGTCGGTTACTGCCAGTTCATTCAGTGATGGACGACTTATTGTGGCTGTGGTTGTTATTATCACACACACACACACACACACAGTCTGAAGTGTGAGATGAGTGAATTGTAAAACTATCTGCACAAAACGCCATGCGCCTTATGAAGTCACACTACAGGAAGACTGAAGAGGAAGAGGATGGTCATCATAGAGATCCTCTTTTGTTTGTCGTCTCCTTATTATATTTGTGAGTGTAATTTAATGTTGTTTAATGTAATGTAATTGGCCCTCTGTTGGAGTACTGCTTTAGCAGCGCTATAGTGGAAGGTCTTCAGTTAAAGGAGTTTTGACTCTGAACTCCCTTCTTGTTTTTAACTGTGTCACCAATCCTGACACAGTTGTAATACTTGATTGGGATTGCAAAGGTGATTGGAATACTACATTATTAGTATTTTTTTAATAAATTGTAGGATCAAAAGTCAATTTCTGCTCAATATATATTGCTATACTTACATGTTTATTGATTTACAGTGGGGGTATACAGTATACCATTAGAATATTTGGAAGGACTTTTTATTGATACATTTAAAAACAGAGTGCTCTTTGTACACCCGTGGTGAGCAACATTGTACGTTTGGCTCCAGGCGGTTTTGCAGAAACAGAGTGGGAAGCTGTTCGCTTGTCTAGCTAAACACAGCTTTGAAAGACAGACTGTTCCTTCCCTTTGTTTGAGCGTTACAGAAGGAGAGGGAACAAGCAACCAAGTGCTGGGGAAAGATTCCCATGTATTAACAAATATATTTTTGGACCAGTACATTTCCAACACATACATCAAACAAGAATGAGGCAGCTCTCCTTTAGTTAAAATGGGTTAGATGCCAGAAGGGCATTGGAGCAAAAATTTATCTATTCATGAAGTTTCTTCTAATGTTATGTAAACCATATCCATGATTATAAAAACATGGGTTTAATAATGTTAATTGTATTATATTATTATTATTATTATTATTATTATTATTATTATTATTAATAATCTTGTACATACAACAATCTGCTTATCTAAAGGAAAATTGATGACAACGGTATAAACAACCACAACTCCCTACTTTAGATTGACTCACTTAGGAGTGCTGTGTGGAGTGTGTGCAGTTGGGGGCTGGTTTCAGCAGCCTCACCTGAGTCAGGCCAGGTGAGGCTGCTTAAACCAGCCTCACCTGGCCCGAGTCAGGCCAGGTGAGGCTGCTTAAACCAGCCCCCATCCACACACACTCCACATGCTGCTTCCAGGATTAAGTCAGGGCATGCTTTGTGATAATGGCTCTCTGGGACATACATGCACCAACTTGTAAGTGCTTACTCCATTCCTATTGGCCAACGTCGTCGTCATCATCATCATCATCACAGCCATCAACATCACATGTCATAACGTCACAGGAGAAAAAAGGCCCCAGGTATTTCAGCTATGTGGGTGACGGCTTTATTTTGCTGTAGCAATTTTGCATCATTTTAATGTTTTCATTGAAATGGTGCGTCAAAGCCGATGTTTTCAATGATTGCATCAAAGTCGATGTTTTCAATAAGTACCTGACAGTTGGCTTGTGGGGGCTGGACCTCAGAAAAGGGGGTGGATGGTTTGGGAGTGACTGAGTATATAAAGACAAGAAGTGTATTCGGGAGAAGGACACGCCTCGGTTCCTTCTTTCATTCTTCCTTTTTCAGTTCCTTACTATAGCTTGACTCTTTCGCCGGCTTTTCACCAACATGGCCTTCACAGGAAAATACATCCTGGAGAGCCAGGAGAACTACGAGCAGTTCCTGGAAACTATTGGTATCTCCATTCAAGACTTTGGCTTTTTGCTTTCATTTGTGTGTGTGTGTGTGTGGTAGATTTCTTTAAAGCACGTGGAACCTCACTTTGCTCTCACACAGGCCTCCTCAGTGCCAAGACGGACCACAAGGTAGTGACAGAGGTGGTTCAAGATGGCGACCATATCTCCTGGACTCAGTCTATTCCCAACTGGACCTGGTCCAATGAGTTCACCGTTGGCAAGGAGTGTGAACTACAAACAATGACGGGTTCCAAATTCACGGTGGGTGCAATGCATGCACTGCGCACACACACACACACACACACACAAAAGCAAGCAAGCATGCACATACACAGAATACATGCATGTATTTATCATACACTATGAAGTCAAGGGCAACAGAATAGAAATAGAGATGGTAGAAGACAAATTCACTTCTGTTCAGCTCAATTATCATGTGACACCAAATAGGAGGGGAGGAGTTCCAGAGAATCTCTCACACACTCACACACACACACACACACACACACACACACACACACACACACACACAATAACAAAAAAAACTCTTCCATATGTGTTCCTTTTATCTAGGCCAATGTGACCATGGAGGGTGGAAAGATTAAAATACAATTCCCCCAGTATTTGTTTACTGCAGAGATTGTTGAAGACAAGCTTATAATGGTAAGAATATATATCATACTGAGATTCCTTTGTGCCACTTTATTCCTTGTATGTAAAAAATGATTCATATAGCCTTTTCATTTATACTCTCCTACAAGTAAAGTTTAAACTAAGAAGTAAAGTTTAAACTGTATGAGTAGTCTTGAACTTTATGCCGTAGAAATGTCACTTGATGTAAAAAGAAATGAATGGTAAGTTTCCTGTGCATATCTTTTTCCTCTGATCGACTCGTAGATCTGCACAACCCCCGGAGATACAGGTTTGACATTCACAAGAGTCAACAGCAGGATATGAGCTTGCCAAGATCCGTCGGACCGCTGTCGCCGCTAGAATGTGTTTGCTAGACATTGGTCATTCAAAGGAAATGCTGGTTGATATAATATTTTGGTGTGACCAGGAACCACAGTGTGTTACTCTTGCTTACTAGGTTATTCTTTATAGCTTTTATACAACACATTTATGATTGTTCCTTTTGTTCCTTTGATAAAACATTCCAGATACTATTTCACGTCCATCCATCCGTCAATTGTGTTTATTTCAGTAAATGTGTGCCATTCACATTGTTTAGCTAATGGTACACATTTGATGCAATAGTATTAGCTAGTAATACATATTGCCTGTATAGGAGGAAGTAAAAAGGTCATGTATGGTATGAATACATTGTCATGCGTTTCATCTGGAGGAATATGAGGTCAATGACTCGTGTGTTCCTCATCACTGCTATGGTCGCTGAATAAACATCTGTTTGTTTACATCCTTCCAGTATTATCCACAGCTTTGCAACGATCGACAATGTGCAATCTAATGAAGCAACCAACAAATTAATTCACACAACTTTTCAAACGCATGAGTGACTGTGAGGACTACTTTATCTCATGCAGTGCTAAAACACATACAATAGGTAACTAAAAGCAAAGCATTCTACAACTGTGAAATTCTTACCAAGAGCCTTTGTGAATTCTTCATAATTCATAACACTCTCCACCGCATAATTTCCCATTGAGAGCCACGGTTAAGCAGCAGAGAGCTGGAACCTTGTTAAGGCCTATACACCCTGCTTCTGTTTTCATACATGCAAACTAAAAATACCCTAAACAATGTTGTTGAATATGATAGTCTGTGCTGCAAATTGATAGGGGAATTCATGAAATAGTGTGTATGTTTAGCTGCATCAGCCAATTAATTAATATGTATCTCTTTCAAGAGAATTAATTGAAATTCACACTACTGGTGAGTGACTGACTGAATATAATCCAGTATAAACAGAGTAACAAAGGAGGCTACATTTTAAATAGTTGCATGATTTCCCTTCAATATTAAATGGCTGCACATTTTTCACATGTATGTTTCTCAGTGAACATTCTGGTGTTCACTGACACCAAAACAAATTCAAACCACAAATACAATTTTAAAAAGCCAAGTACAAAATGTTTTGTCCCCACAAATAAATGTAATATCTAACATTCTTTAAAAAAAAAAAACAGCCTATTTGCTACCTAGTGGACACCTTGGAGAAAATACATTGTAGCATAGGCCTACTGTAGGTAACGTGGTAGCATGCTAAACGTTGAAAAAAGAAAGTATGTAGTGGCTATCAAATGGTTTTAAAGTTCAATATTTGGCCACTGCCCTGACATGAGTGGGGTTGCAGTCCTGCAACGCACCTGTGTGTTGATCACCTGTTCCTTTGGCGATCAGCAGTCTGTAGTAGTATTGCGGTTTGAAGAATGAAAGGTTATCCAAAATCAAAAGTAGCCTATACGATCTACTCTAATCTATCTATTACGACGGAGTATTAGGGCCAGGCATAAATAAAAAAAATGAGAGGAGGAAGATTTTTTTTTTTGCATTTTGAGAATAAAGTCGAAATGTCGAGAATAAAGTCGAAATACCATTTCGAGAATAAAGTCAAAATGTCGAGAATAAAGTCTAAATGTCGAGAATAAAGTTGAAATACCATTTCAAGAATAAAGTCGAAGTGTCGAGAATAAATTGGTGAAACTGTACTTCAGAATCGGCTTTAATAACAAGGAAATTCTTTCTCTTTTAGCGCATAAACAGAGTGGTAATAAGTATCAGGACTTGAAGAGATTGTGCCTAAAATTGCGTCTGTTCAGAAGGAGAAACCACACAAACTTGGA
>OOFB01018457.1:8958-29191 GCA_900323305.1 Trachyrincus murrayi | reverse complement strand
ATAGGTTCTGTGTTTTCATTTTCAATTTGAAAATGTAAACGTTGCACCTTTCATTAATCTACTCTCTTTACCTTGCTCTACCCTGGTCTACCTCTCCATGTCTCTCTCTCTCTCTCTCTCTCTCTCTCTCTCTCTACACCACTCCCTTGGTTCCGACTCCCCAGGCATTTGCGTGGTGGTCAGACCTGATGGTGGGGCATGCGGAGACCTTCCTGTCTCTGTACTCGGTGGACATGGACGCGGCCCTGGAGGTGCAGCCGCCAGACAGCTGGGACAGCTTCCCCCTCTTCCAGCTGCTCAATGACTTCCTGAGGACCGACTGTGAGTAGAGGACCACAGCACACACATCTTAAATGGCTCTTAAGCAGCATCTGTTGCTGAGGTTTAAATGTGTAAAGCGCTGAGCCTATGAGCATCTCAACATCTGGTTTAGTGACAAAGTTTACTATTTTAGAAGTGTCACTTGAGGTTGTTTTTTTTCACAGCTTGGGATAGTTCTGTCAGACTTGCCAAATTACTCTGTTGTAAGATATAGGCAAGGTGTGTGAAATACCCAGTGGAAATCGGCGGGACCCCCCTACCTAGCGCTCCAGTGTTATGCTGAAGTCTCAACTAAACCAGCTTCTGAGCTGGCCACTTGGTGGTGCGAGGGAGGATTTAAAAATGTTGTCACTGTTACTAAATGTGGAGTGTGTGTTGTTGGTGGCTGGTTTAAGCAGCCTCACCTGGTCGGAGTTAGACTGATTAGACTCTGGGACTGGGTGACACCTGTGGGGGATTGGCCAATCAGGCCCACAGGTTAAACCAGCCACCAGCAAACACAGGAGGAGCTCCAGCATGTACCACCTACTCTGTTGTTCAGACTACCACAAACTAACAATAAACCGGTTTACTCATCAACTGCCTGTGTCCTGCTGTGGGAGAAGCCCGGGAAAGTCTTAGTAGATGGCATGTGGCAGGGGGAAACTGCCACACTAAAATAAGACCGCAATTTATAGAAAACATGTGTAGAATCCTATTTGATCCTATCCTAGGTGACATCGAAGTGCCTTTTCCGAGGCAGTTCGAGGTCACGACGAAGGGACACCAGCGGTGAGGTGTGTGTGGATGTGTGGAGCCCCGTCTGGGCAGCGGTTGATGATTGCTGTGTCCGAGAGAGGGTTAAGGTTCTCGGACACTCGCGTACGTTATTTTTCTGTAGCCTATTCATATTTGTGAATACATGTTTTGCAATTTGAATAATGAATACTGGACATAGTAAGCTTGTCATGTACATTTTTAGTGATAATTGCAAGTGACAAAGATTAATTTTTTTTACTGTTGAGGACTTTCATGATGTCAATCAAGGGATCTTGGACCCCCCGAGATCCCCCGCATTTCGCACCCTGATGAGCTATATTTTATAAATCATTAAATATACCATTATAAATAAATTTACAGAGTCTGCATAAAATATATACATTTACCACTAAACTGATAGATTTCCTATTTTTTACCGTAACGCGCAAGCCTATTGGCGGACTAGTGGGACCCTTGGCCCTGGCCAAGGAATGATATATTTTTTGATCAGCTCTTTTTTTACAGCTTTTTCCATTTGTACAAATATATCTCTTACCTAATAATTTTAGTGTATGGTAAAACACAACTTTACTAAACACACACACACACCGCACACGCACGCGACCGAACAAATAGGCCGAAGTTTCTGAAAATTCAGAAAATCCGGAGCTGTTACCGTGTGCTTTCTTTCAAGGGCCTGAGGAATATCAAACACGACAATAGAGGGCACTTGACCGTTTTTTTTCTTCCCGGTTGCCACAAGGCAGCGATCTCTCTAATGAACTGTCTTTGGCCCGAGGAGGGTGGGGGAGCCGTCCTGCTAGTGATACACTGCAGCCGGCCAACGTGCCGGGTGCTAATTGTCCCCAGGGAACGCTTCTCCTCTCACAGCTTATCAGCCGGGAGTCAAGGAGAAGACGGACTGCGCTCCGCTCATTCAGCATCTAGAGACAGACGACCACATACTCGTTATGCTCACGTGTTATTGGTGTCAAATTGGTCCCCTGAATTCTTTTACCTAGAAACAGTCAGTTGTGGATCAAGAAAATGGCTGATTGGACACATAGCAATGCACATGGATACAACAGCCCATGATTGATTCAGAAAATGGTGTGGTGATGTTTGTATTGAAGGGATGTAGACATTGTTCATCGTGGATGTATTACACGACACAGACCCTGTTCCAGATCAAGATATGTTGCATATGGACTGCACTATCACGGCAAAAAAGAAATATAGTCAAATTGCTCATCTTTTTTTTTTGCAAGCAGGAAAAAACATCGACCTCATGGTGGGTGTTCCTTGTTTAGTACACAAAAAAAACACAACTCTCCGAGATGTTCCCCCGTCCGCAGGAGTGAAACATCACACACACCACACACACATCACACACACCACACACACACACACATCACACACACACACACACCACACACACACTACACACACCACACACACACACACACACACATCACACACAAATGACGTGATGGAAGGTCATCTATGGTGCGGCCCCATAGCGCTCGGCGTATGTGTCTGTAAATAGCCTTAGCGCCACACAGGCGACAATGTCGGGCCCCATGTGAGGAGTTAATGAGGTCTAAAGCATAGGGGTGCCTGTGAGAGAGCGGTAAAGCCCCCCCGTCCACACTCCTGGACACACACATCCAAGTGGACAGCAGCCGCTCAAGTGGCTAATTGGCAGAGTGGCAAAACGGGAAGCAGACAAACATGGCACCACTGTGTATCATCGACCTTGACGGTTTCCCGCGCTGACGCACAAGCGCACTGGGACACATAAGTGTGCATGTGCGCGTGCGCACACACACACACACGCGCGCATACGCACACACACGCACACACACACACACACACACACATAAACAACATGTACACACACACAAATAAACAGATACACGCACTGGAGGGGTTGCGAAAAGGGAGGACAAAAACAAAGGGGGAGAGAGAGAGAGAGAGAGAGAGAGGGAGTGAAAAACAGACAGACTGCGCGGAGCCGTGAGGCATCACATTAGCACACACTGGCCTCCATTTTATCTCCTGTGGTCTTTGTCAGTGCTGCCTTTTTACCAGTTGGGAGCCAATAGAGATAGGAAAGTACTTGAGATGCCTGTCAGTTTTCAACACCCCTAGACACAGTCCTAGTATTCATTATGGTTTTATATATATATATATATGTATATATATATATATATATATATATATAAAAAAATATGAATAGCTGTGATGAAGAGCTTTATAGTGTAATCCATAAGAACAAAGGTTATCCTAGGTATTTTGAGAATCTATATTTAATTACGGAATAGCTTTGATTTAGTAAGATTACTGCTAATTTGATCTTAAACTGTCTGCAAACTCATTGTTTGCATAGGACTTAATTGTTTTTAATTCACACTAGCAATCATGTAATTATTATTATTAGGTTAATCATGGAGCTGGCTTTTATGAATAAAAAAAACCACACAATCTACAACATGGAAAAATTACATGAGGAAAATACAAAAAATGTTAACGCTATTGTTAAATTAATTGACATACTTAAAATAAATGAATCTTTATTTCTTTATTTATTTGTGTCTCTCTTTTCCAAAGACAACCTGTGCAACGGAAAGTTCCACAAGCACCTCCAGGACCTGTACGCCCCGCTGGTGGTGCGATACGCGGACCTGATGGAGTCCTCCATCGCTCAGTCCATCCACAGGGGCTTCGAGAGAGAGTCCTGGGAGCCTGTCAAGTAAGAGATGCCTTCATTGTGCTTTACAGACCCTTTTCACCGAGGCATCATCATTGTAGGATAAGCACAGCTCGTAACACTAATTATGGGTCTGCTACTGTTATGTACCAGGACACAGGTAGTAGACTCATCTTCACTAGTTTAGTCTGCTACCCGTGTCCTGGTACATAAAAGTAGCAGACCCATAATTAGTGTAAATGGTGTTATAGTGTCTTTTACATTGCACTAATGCATAGTAATAACAAAGAGGAAATGATGGATGAAGCACTTTCGCTGCATCACTTAAAAAATATCTTAAATGCTAAACTGTATTTTGTCTGAAGCCCAAAGCACACGGAGCGCGAATTTCGTATATTTGTAGCACAACCCAAAAAACAAATACAATCATAGCGACACGGCTGTGTGCTCTAGGCTTAAGGCTATTTAGTCATGTTGTTTTTTAAGTGTATTAGGCGTTAAAAAGCTAACTATTTTATGTAACACGATAGATGCAAAAACAATGATATGGCTCTTCTATACCTGTCATTTCTTTGGAAACTTTTTTATTTTATTTGTATGCTCGCTTGGTGTAACTTCTATTTTGACAATGCAGCAATACTGACAGTCATTTTGTCATGTAACAATTTGTTTGAGCCTTTTTCATTCAATGTCGGTAATTATTTTTGTAATGTGATTTGTATATATTTTCCTTTAATTTTGCCTTTTGTTTTCAAATGTAATTTCCTCTGTTTTCAAAGCATTGTTCTATACAAGCCCCATTCCCGTTGCATTGTCACAGACATTGTTTTTTTTCTTCCATACGCTCTGTGTTTCCTCTCCACAGGAATATAACAAGTAATCTGCCCAATGTCAACCTCCAAATGCCCAAAGTACCAAACCTATCAGTGTCAAGCGTTTATATGCCACAAATGCCCAGCTTTCCAACGCCCAACTGGATGGCAGCTATTTATGACTCAGAGTTTGTATTTGTTTTAAAGAGCCTAAGACTTTACCACTTGTCCTTGGCATGAACTTGGCATCTGTTCTCTACCCTAAAACCAATGGGACGCTAAAGGAGCCGCGCCCGCTGGCTTCTTCCGAGCATGGCTAAATTGATCTCCAACATTGTTAATGAGATTTCTGACTGGCGGGTACTACTACAACGTGTAGAGTTCTGATACAGATAGGTGTACTGGATGTGGTTTTTCAATGTACAAGAAACCTGGTATTGATTTGTAGCTTGGTGTTGGTTTTGTGAGTTCAAATGTTTATTTGAGTAATTTACAACCTGCTCATTTGTATTACTCCAGAGGATTTATATATTGATGAAAATCATCTTCAAATCTAAAAATCATCTTTAAGCACTATAGTTAAGATTTGGCCAAATCGTCTGTATAAACGTGTTAATATAAACTATGCAAGATCCTGACATTATCCTGAATTAGCCCGGCTATGTTTAGCCTTAGTAATTAAAAGCACTCGGCACATCTCTACAATTCACTTGACACATTATTTATGCCACTTGCAAAACTTGAGCGAAACATCTTCTGCAGTGACAACAGGGAGAAGAAAGGTGTAAAGAGAGCTCCCCACATCCACAGCAGACATTCTGCCTCCTACGGAGTGTGACCCTGGTGCGACAGCTCAGGATTTCTTGCTCTCCACTGGGATTCTCAGTGTATGCAGTCACATGTGCGGAGCAGTGGTAGAGCAAAATTCAAGTGATCCAGGCTGTAGGGCCTACTTCCCGCACCAACATTATTTCAACTTTTTACTTTTTTGCCATTACCTTCTAGGGAAAGATGTAAATGGAAACAGCACATAACCAAATGACTTTTAATACTAGATCAGGTGGTTTGTAAGTAAGCCAAACTCAATTTGGAAGAGGAGACATGCAAAAGGTGTAGAAATGAATATTGAAGAAGCCGCATGGATCCGGCTGTCTTTTGCCAATATTCAAGCTCAAAGCCAAGTTCATGCCAATGTCACAGCATGGGGCTTAATGGAATGAGAAGAACAAATCACCTTTTTCTTCAGACTGCAACCAATTTGAACAATTATGAGAGCACGCTTCCTGTGTAACATGAGTTCACCGTGATGCTGTGATGAATTTGTATCTTTCCATTGTGTACCTTGCCTTCCGCCCCTCCCCTCGTCTCTACCCCCGATCTTTAGCCCCCTCTTTGTCTCGCTCTTGTGGAGAATTATATTTCTACTACTTTGGCTATCTCTGGACCATTGGCTGTTCAGTTGGGCTAGCCTCAAGCTACGTTAGCTAACAACCACTAATTCCACTAACCCCCCTCCCAGCTCTCCATGGGAGCCTAACTTAACTGACTCAATCTATGCCAGTGTTTTGGTCCATAGCTTCTTTGCCTACATATGTACAAATAGACAAAGTCACAACCTTGCCAATATTGTTTGTGTAGTGCTCTTTATAATATTGACTTTTATTTAAAAGTGATTTAAAAATTTACTTCACACCCTGCTAGTCAGCGAGAGAGAAAACAACTTCTAACCAACCTGACCAAACACTGACCTTGCAGGCGTTTGACAGTGGACAGCCTCTAATCCCATCCAAAACGTGTAGGATGGATTTATACATATCAAGGAAATATGAAAATAAATATTTTGGTATCAGTAGTGGGCCCAGGATTCAACACCATTATATTATGATTATGCCCGAAGCTCTAAGGAACCTCCGTTGCCTCTGTGCCCCTCTGAAACCTCCACCATTTATCGACTCCCTCTCAGATGAACCATCCATGTGTTTACTCACTTTACATTAAGCTATGACTTTTACCTTCGATGTACTGCCCTGCTTTTATCAATCCCTGCATCGTTCTTGTTTTGTTTTGCCCTTTCGTTTCGTATCATTGACTGTGATGCCTTGCTTATGAATACCATGCAGTAATGGTTCCGGAACGTCCGAGGACCTGTTCTGGAAACTGGACGCTCTGCAGACCTTCATCAGAGACCTGCACTGGCCCGAGGAGGAGTTTGCTAAGCACCTGGAGAGCCGTCTCAAACTCATGTCCAGCGATATGATAGAGTCCTGTATCAAGAGGTAAGACCTGGCAACGTGCGCTGACTGCGTATACTGTCGCAACAACCTGTACGACTTGCCCTATGTTGGTGACACGCGCACATGCACATCACGCACACACAGAAACCAGGTGCTAGGTGATCTCTTCCCTAACCTGGCTTTCATGTTGACCACTCCGATGATCAGCCTCCCATGATCTTCTGTCCATCCTGATGGCTAGTTTAATCCAAAGGGGACAGGGCTTCTGCAGTAATTGCTGCCACATTGTGGAATAACCTGCCACAAGTTGTCCGTTGTGCAGAATCTGTACGCCTAAAAAACCCACCTTTTTACCTGCTTTTCAAAGTTGATGCATTTAGCATTTAATCTCCTATCCTTTTATGGTCTTATTTTATCCTTTGTAATGAATGAGTTGTAATGTTGTAATTTTTTTTTATAGTTTTTATCTGTAAAGCACTTTCAGTCTTTGCTTGAATAGGTGCTGTATGAATAATTCTTCATATTATTATTATTATTATTATTATTATTATTACATACATAATTTTGTAATTGATTTTATTTGTTATTTATTCATTTAATCTACTTTACTTTTCGTTTTGAAAAACATCTTGAATCTCTTGAATCTTGAATATGATCTAAAATAAAACATCTTGAATCTCTTGAATCTTGAATATGATCTAAAATAAAACATCTTGAATATTACATAAAAAGCCCAACCAATATCCTGACCTTCCTCACCGTTGTGCAGGACCCGCGTGGCCTTCGAGGCCAGGCTCCAGAAGAGCAGCCGGGCCACAGACTTCCGTGTGCCTCAATCCATCTGCACCATGTTCAACGTGATGGTGGATGCCAAGGCCCAGTCAGCCAAGCTCTGCGCCATGGAACTGGGCCAAGAGGTAGGACCTTCAGGGTTTAAAAGTCATCCGCACCTTGTGTGTGTGTGTGTGTGTGTGTGTGTGTGTGTGTGTGTATGTGTGTGTGTGTGTGATGGCCTGTACTTATTTTCAAGTGGTAACAATAAAACCGTTTGAAATGTGTGTTCATGTTACCACTAATGATTAACAATGAATCATTTAGTACGTTAAAGTGAGTTTTTATTAAATTTACTAAATAAATAGAATATGAAATATGAAGAAATCCGATCAAAAACTTACTACAGTCATGTATTTAGACACTGAATTATGAATATTATTAAACAGAGAGGTCTCGCAGCTGGTGGCTTAGTTAGCAGTTGGGTAGTTTATTTTTGCTTATGTCGTTTTTAGCGAATGCTAATTCACAGATTTGTGATTTTATGGACTTCAACTTAGAGTTTAGATATTAGTTCAAAATCATCTTTAAAATAAAATGTGAAAAAGCATTTGCACTGCTGTGCTTAATTCTGCGATATGTTCACGGTGGATGTTACCTCTTCTTCTAAATGGCATACAGTCTTATACCCAAGATTAACAATATGTTTCAGATGCATCATGTCACAACTCCACTTGTTTGATTTACCACTGATACTTCTTCCTATCTCTCTTTCTATTGCTTGTGCAAATTTTAACTATACTAGTTGCCATGTCTCCTCAATCTTTGTTATTTTTCATTCCTATCATCTGTTGTATTTCTCATGTCAAAGTTCGTTAGAGAATGGGTAAGTAAGTGTGGCTAACAATTCAATTGAAGTCTCACCCCCAGTTCCCAAATGTATAATTAGCTTTCACGTTTCCCCTGCTTGTCTCCCTACACTTGCAATTGCTTGGAATTCATTAGCATATGTGTAGACGGTATTGAATATACATGGGGTAGAAGTGAGAGTTCTCATGTTCGCAGATTCTTGAAGCTGATACCAATTACCAATGCTGAATTAATTACCCGTGAATCCGTAAAGACGTTTCCTTGGCTCTGCGGGCCCAGAGCAACAGGAATGAGAGTACAGTGGCTGACTGCAGCCATGTTGAAGGCTCCTCCAACAAAGAACCTCTGCACACTGCCATGCACTCATTTATGGACTCACTGTATTCTTGTGACTTTTTTTTACTTTTAATTCCAATGCAGTTCTAACGTTAATTTAACGGCAACAATTCAATCATAATGATGCAGATAACGAGTAATATCTTGAATTTAAAATTGTTTCAATTAAAAAAAAAAAGTTCAGCAAACCCAACCCTGACGAGACTAAAAGCAACTGTGAATCTGAATGATTGTAAATGTCGATCTGTTCTGTAGCACCTACCTGACTCCCTACCAAACTCCCTACTGCCCTCTAAGTCCCTACTGCATTTTTACTACAATCTCAATCCTTAATACCAGACCCAAGGCATCCCAACAGTGGTTGATACCAAATAATTGTATTTTTTTGATGTCATGTGTCTCAGTGTCTACATCATACCCCTTGTAACTAATATTAGTTGTTACCCTCTAACATTTGAATGGGGACATCAGGCTTTAGAGAATGTTTCAAGGATTCCTCTGCCCTCCACTGACAATTCATTTGATAACAAAATGTTGAAGGAAATTATTTGTGCTACGTGTCGTGCAAATAGAACCTGAAAGGCCAACAAAGTCAGATGTCCCCGGTACCATTTGTATGCTATGTGTGCCAAGTGGAGCATAGTAACACAGTTGACTTTGTTTGTGTTTGTCTGTTTTTTACAGAGACAATACCATTCTCAAATCGACAATCTCATCGAGGAGACCGTGAAGGAGATGATAACTCTACTCGTAGCAAAGGTAGTCTAGGCTCAGCTTGTTTGAACTTCTTCACATTTTCACCCTAACCCTAACCCTAACCCTTCACATGGCTGGAAACACGCTTCCAACGTTATCACTCCACTGAATAGATGTTATCCGTGGTTATCAGCCCCATAGCCAGCGCTTCATTTGTAAATCAGGAGGTGCCGGAACACAGAGAGGCTGCTGATCCGGCGGGTCGGGGTGAGAAAAAAGGTCACGGAACGCATCAGAACCACAGTGCCTGGCGCACAGACAACACCTAGGTGCTGCTGTGCTAAAAGTGAACAGGAATTATGTAATAAACAACACTATGTGCAGCGCACCTATAGAAACGACTTTGGCTTGCTCTATAAACAGAGCATAGACTCCGTTTGAATGTAGCGCTCTGCCTCCTGCCTATTATTTCACCATTCATCGAACATCAAGTGTCCTGCTATGAAGATAAAAAACATTCACTACTCACCGATATGACTGCGTTTGTTGCTTTCTATAATCCAAAGTAGTCCAGGCGGGTAAACAGATTATTTGCAAAAGTCTTCAAAATATGACTTTACTTTAATAGCACTACATTCAGAAGGAGTCTACGTGGGCTCTGTTTATAGAGTAAGACTTTGGTCTGCTTAGGGTCCGACTGACCTCCTGGTTTGAAGAAATTCAACAAATTTTGACTCCTTGTTGCTGAGGGTATCCTAATTCAAATCTCAGTAACGTTAGCTCACGTGCACAAAACTCACATGCTTCAGGCGTCACTGCGTTGCCTGAGTGATTGACGTCTCTTTTTTTAAAAGTCAGATTGAAAATGCATCCAAAATATGCAAACAAGCGATTTATGAGCAACTTCAATGGGAAATGGGAAAAGAATGGCAGAACAGATAACATTAAATACTACACAAAATGTATTGTGTGATAAAGGAGGTGCCGGATCCAATCAAATGGGTGCCGGTCCCAATCTGGGAGGTCCCAGATCATGTTCCAGCAGGATCCAGCACAAATTAAGCCCTGCCCATAGCTATGGTCAATAGGTCCTATTCTACCTACCAGGAGGTTCAGAGGGCCGTTATCGATTTGTATGGTTGATCACTGATACCAATATGAGGAGTCCAGATCCAGATCCGAGTGGGCATGGTTTCAGTGCCTTCAGCAGACACGCCCCCAGTGTTTCAGAGCAGAGAATACTGCTTATTTCTTCATAATTTTAAACCTAATTTTATATAGTTGGCGATTTGCATTTACGCTAAAATTAACCTTTGGAATGGACTTTTTGGCGAAGCAATGGCGAACATAACTTCCGGGTTGCCCCACAAAAACACGTCGGCTTACCGATGGGTGACTAGGCGCATTGCTACCGCAGCAATGCGCCTAGTCTGTCAGAAATCCAAAGAAGAAGCATAAATACGTCATCCCTGGGGCACTCTAACATATATACGTTTTTATTGAAAGAACATCGATCAGTTACATAAAATAACACACAACATAACAGCTCAGATAACTACACAACGCAAAGACAATGATTCAAACAACATGCAAGCTACGTGGTTTCAGCGATAGCAGCGTCCATAGCAACCACTATAGCAACCACCATACCAACGAAAATGTTGCATTAACTAACAAACTAAACATCATATACATTCACTGTATAAATAAAATGCACATAAAAATGTAAATGCTGAACCTACCAGTAGGTTCAGCCCCATAGCTATGGTCAGCAGGTCCTACTCTACCTTCTGACCCATAGCTATGGTCAGTAGGTCCTACTTTACCTGCTGACCATAGCTATGGGGCTGAACCTACTGTTAGGTAGAGGAGGACCTGCTGACCATAGCTATGGTCAGTAGGTAGAGTAGGACCTACTGTCCCATAGCTATGGTCAGTAGGTAGAGTAGGACCTGTTGACCATAGCTATGGGGCTGAATCTACTGACCCATAGCTATGGTCCAGTAGGTAGAGTAGGACCTACTGACCATAGCTATGGGTCAGTAGGTCCTACTCTACCTACTGAGGGTTGAACCTACTGGTAGGTAGAGTAGGACCTACTGACCATAGCTATGGGGCTGATAACCACTGATAACGTCAGTAATAACATTCGAAGCGTATGAAAAACAAATGCATTTACTAACATGAGGAAACCATGAAATTAATGTGTTCATTTAACCACAAAATTAACAACGCATTAAACAAAGTCTTTTGTCGGAATTTAAACATTTTATGTCGTAGAACAAAACCAAATACATTGTTGGAAAGTTCTCATGTTGTAGAGACAACACGAGACTAAAGTAATACAGTAACATGAATAAAGAGTTAACTGATTATTCAATGTGTAACTACCACAGTGGTACCACATTACAGCTGCTGTACGTAAGTTGTACAGAGAGAGAGCAGAAGAGAGCAAGATTTTGAAACTAAACAACCAAAAAAAACATCCCCTCCCTCTCTGCTCCCTCCCTCCCTACGTTTCTCTGCCACTAAGAAGTCTTGCATTCACGCACCTGTGATTGACAGGCAAGATGGAGTCCTCCCGAACCAACCAGGGAAGAGATGCCCTGATTGTTCAGAAATGACCCGGTAGTGGTCTAAAATATAAATGGTCTCATACAGAGGCAGGCGCAGTCAACTGAAAACGGATATTTCACTCAATAGCTGGTGGATGGCTATGCCATTTCTAACAAATTACACTCAAATAATAGTTGTTACATCCTACCTGCAGCACCTTTAACAGCTACAATGTTCCACTAGTGCATGACTTGACCAGAGCTATGGTGACTGGGCTTCTCTGTCTTCCCAGTTCATGGTCATCCTAGAGAGTGTCCTGGCTAAACTGTCACGATACGATGAGGGCACGCTGTTCTCTTCCTTCCTGTCTTTCACAGTAAGACACACACGCACACATGTACACACACACACACGCACACACACACACACACATACACACAACGCACACGCACATGCACACGCACACACATGCATGCACACACAGATACACACACATACACGCACACACACATACACACACACACCACTTGATCAAAGATCCACCAAATGAAAACGTGCTCAACAAATTCTGTGCTCCTACCAGTCATCAGTATTGTATTTTCTCATTGTTAAAATGCGTGGGAGACATTAATAGCCATTTATATTGTGCAGTCGTTAAATTAATGCAATTCAATCGAACAGCAGGTATCAAAACAAAGAAATGTAAACAAATACTTTTGTGACATTATTTGATGTTTTGAACTGTTGAGGTGTGTGCGCAGTTTCATGTAGCCAATATTTATTCATTTTCCCTCATATTCAATTTCAGAACCACTTTTTCTTTCTATATGGTTTGATTATTTCATTTGGTTATTCCCTTTCCATTTCAAATAACTTCTCAAGTAACATCTCAGTTAACAACACATTTGGTGGAGAAAATAATTCTTCCCGAAATGCATTTTGAGAGAGCGTGAGGAAGTGCAGTAGCTGTTCAGGTGTAGAAATACAGACACACTGTCCTGCTATGAAGCCACTGTTGTGAAGAAGTGGTGTAGAGTTCTAACACTTTCACCCAATCTCTCCCATTTACCTCAAGGTGAAAGCTGCCTCTAAGTATGTGGATGTACCTGTAAGTGAGAGCTAATTATTATGGTGGGGTCCTTTGTGTCTGTCTGTCTGTCTGCCTTACACCTTACACTTTATGGCCTGTATACTTTCAGAGGATAGAACTGTCATTGTGGTGCGTGTGTGTGTGTGTGTGTGTGTGTGTGTGTGTGTGTGTGTGTGTGTGTGTGTGTGTGTGTGTGTGTGTGTGTGTGTGTGTGTGTGTGTGTGTGTGTGTGTGTGTGTGTGCGCGTGTGCGTGTTTATTTGGAATCGTAGACTCTAGTCATTCGTAGAATCCACCATACAGTTTCCTTGACAAAGCGTCTCTTCTCCACGCTTCACACTTGTCATCTATTTGTTTTGTGAATTGCAAAACACTTGGCCAAGCTTGCGCCAAGCCGTTTTGTAGACCCATTTGCATTTTTCTCCGTTCACAAGTATCCCCATCGTTCTACTGCAAGTGTCCATTCATATGCATACGGCCAATCACTGCCAACACCGCCAGCCGTGCCGTTGCTGCGCAGCGTGCGGTTGTAATTCCATGTTGTGCAACAAGAGGCCCACTGATCTGAGAACAGCGAAGGCTTGAGCTACAAATAGCGTCTTTTTGTCTTTAGCCGCAAACCACTTTGGTCCGCTTAATAAATTGCTACTTGTTTACAAATGAAAAGCACTGTCAACAAATCTAATGTGGCACTGTGTATGTTTTGCCTATGATGCTAATTGTGTGTTTAATGTATCAAAGTAAGAGTCTCTTTGGGAAGGGGGTTAGTGCATTTTTCACATTTCATTTGCGCGTCGGAGTGCGGAGGAGTTGAAGATAAGGACTTTGTATGACCTTCACTTTAGTTTGCAGTTAGGAGACGCTTTTGATGGACTTGAGACTGGCGGCATGTTCCCAGTGCTCTGTAGTTCCCTGCAAAGTGGACACATTCAGTTCAACCTGCATAGGAAGGTAGTGAACAACGACTGATCGCTTCAGGAAGTAGACAGAAAGTTTCCCATTTTGCATTTGCAATGCTCAAGAAATAATGATGAATGAATACTTTATGTCAATACATTTTGCTAAAATGTTAAAGACCCGTTCTTTAATTGTTCAATGTAAAATCTGCACTAGCAAATGTAAATTGCATTTCCTGCAGAAAATGCGTGTGAATGCTGACAGCTGAAAGAAGCAAAGCATGTGTAAGAGCACACATTTGTCTACGTTTTGATGTATACATCGTGTATGAGAAGTGAAGAAGCAGAAGCAGAGGATCAGTGGGTGACATCACACACTCTAAGCAGCGCAAAGCTCAAAAGGAGTGAAAGCAGCAGCATAATACATAAACAGATTTTTCAAAACCTGTAAAAGATTTCAAAAAGTTGAATACTAACTTTAATAGTACAGTCTTGTAACCCGTTTAAAGTTTAAATGAAGTCTGTAGCTGAAAGTATGCAAAAGGAGCAGCATTTCAAAGTGGAGTAAGTTAGAGGATTTGAAGATTCCTCCCATTTTAAAAGTAAAAAAGGTAGAAAAAAGTTGAATATATTGCCATAATGTCCTTAAAGAGCTAAAAAAATTTTTTTAACATATTTGAATGGTTTCTGTAGCTCAACGCATGCAGAAGTAGTAGTGGTCTAAAAGTTGTATGGAAGAAGAATAACAAGTGTAATAAAGATCACAATAACAATAGTGTGAATGCTGCTGCATCAGCATTCACTGTATGACTCCCAAGTACTGGACATTGGGTTGTAGCTTGCATACAACTTGCATATAACATATAACAGATGAAGAAAAGAAAATAAGAGAAATAAAAGGAAAAACAGAAGCAGAAAAACTGAAAAACAAGATCAACAGACCGGTGTCTGAAAAGCATATTAATCTGATAAAGTTATAGCAGATGAGGTCAAAACATCAGGACATGGAAATAAATTTTTTTTTTTAAAAAGGGCATGAGGAAATTAAAGTGTCAGACTCTAAAACAAATGGGGTACCAATCTGTTCTGGCTAATGATCTTTCTACCCACAGAAAGCAGGACTTGAACAGACTTTTATATATTTTATTTACATGTTATTGGGCTTATGACAACGTTGTGACTAGTGTGTTCCAGTCATATTGAAAGAATTTGCGGTCAAGCACCTTTTTCTAAAAACACCTATTTGTCACTAATGTTTTGTTGTGCTTTGTGAAGTGATGACACTAGATGTTGTACTTTCTCTCTCCAGCTTGCGTCCTTCTACGGCGAGACAGTAAATGTTCTGTCACTCATTTCCCTTCTTGTTGCCGTCCTGTAGAAGCCCGGCATGGACGTGGCAGATGGCTATGTGACGTTTGTGCGCCACTCCCAGGACATGCTGAGGGATAAGGTCAATGAAGAGGTCTACATAGAGAGACTATTTGACGTAAGTATACGCTGCTCACTCACTCTGGACACTCTGGAGGGGGGCGTCCATGTCGTACTGCACAACAGATTTTACTGCTGCAAGGATTATTTTTTTTATTAAAACATTATTTTGCATGAAATAGAGTAACAAATAACTTTTTTGTTGTGGATTACTGCACAATTAATATGAGTTAATATAAATATATTTTTTAAGACACTTTCTCAGCATACTGTGATACTTCTGTTACTGTGATTTAGTTAATTCTCTTTGACCATTTGTTTTTATTTCTAATATAGTATATATTAATAATTATCCTATTTTTATTGCAAACAATTGTGTTTATTTTATGTGAACCCCCTGTTTCAGCTCGAATTCAAACACTGAATGCATTTGGGCCGATGGTTCTTATTGATATAGACAAAAAATATGGATACCGTACCAAATTATTGCCATTGCGGCCAATCTATAAACCTGCAACTCTTAACTAAACTCTTTATTATTTAACTGTATCATTCAACGCAACTCGCCATTTTACGATCTGCAACGATTAACTTGGGAAATCGAACTAACTCAAGCCATTTAACAATTGATAACTCTTACTTAACTGAGAGTTGTGCTAAAAGAAAATCACCAACATTACTCAATAAAGTAAAGTAATCAGCTAAAATAATATACCTACTTTGCTTCCTAGCCAAGCCACAGCTGTCTGTGTCTTCATACCTTTGGCAGCTTTCCATGGATTTCCGTGTGGATTGCTAACTCTGGCTATTCCAATTAGCAAAAAACAAACTCTTGTCTTCCTACTGCTTTGTCCTGCAGACTCCTTGGTGTTCATGGTCTTATGTCTCGCTGTTGTTTGTTTGAGATGTGCACGGTCCTTGAGCAGGGATTACCCCTAATGCAATGGTTGCTCCATCTGAGATGACAAACAAGAGGTAGTCAATATAAGAAAAAAAGAACAAAAGCTCTCTTTGTAAGAAGGCTCTGCACTGCATTTACAGGGCCCTGCCCAACTTAACGCCCCTGTAGTTGTTTGCTTTCTTTAGCATATGCTCAAGTATGGCAGAGTCACATGGAAGGACATTTAAAATGTTGTTCACATCGATGTGGGCGATCTACAAGATACGTCCACCCACTGTCTTGTAAAGGGGGGATGGATCCACTCCCAAAGGGGATGGATGATTGGGGACAAGGTTCTTCAATTTTATTGGACACTGTTCATAATTTGGCAGGGGTAATGAAACTAATATATGTTATGGGAAGTTAAAACTTAACACACACAGCAATAAGCTCCCATCACTTTGCAGAGTGCGAATTTTGCTTCATATTTGTAGTGCAACCCAAAAAAGAATAGAATCATATTGTTTTAAAAGGAGCAAAGCACATGGAGTGTGGCTGTATTGTTTTGCTCACTTCGTATTGGACTCAAGTTTATTCTTGATGCGAAGATTTGAAAACATTATTCCGTCAGACTTCTGAACAACTGATTTGAACTGAATCCATCTCCACTGGGTACATTTTTCCCATATCATTGGTCTGGTCATACATGATGAAAAAGTAATTCTTTTGACAGCAAAGTATTTGATTTCATAGAACATGATCCTGGGAAGACACATGCAGCAATTTACCAAGCATCTTCAGAGAGACAATGGGTGTACATGATTCTTATAGGGAAACTTTCACATCGTGGGCAGAAACAACAAAGGAAACAAGAGGTAAGGGGAGTGACCATCGTGGAGAGTTAAGTATGGCGGGAGAGGCCAAGTTAATTGTCAATACACATACTGAGAGTCTGAGTTGATTAGCAGTACATAGTAAAATCAGGAAGGGTGGAAGTTGGGGATGGGGATCCTGGGGAATAAGGGCCATATGGCATGGCTGTAGTGTTAGGTCTCGTGGTTACAGTGTCAGTAGAGGAAGGGAGCTCTCTTTGAGGTGCAAAGAGACTTTATACAAAGGTGTATTTAATTAACTATTGTATAGAAGCTTATATGTTTTTTGTGGTGTATAGTTCATATTTTCCACGACAATACATCCATTAAACCAGGTTGTGTGACTGGTCCCTTTCATCCAGGATGTGTGACTGGTTCCATTAAACCAGGTTGTGTGACTGGTCCCTTTCACCCAGGATGTGTGACTGGTCCCATTAAACCAGGTTGTGTGACTGGTCCCATTAAACCAGGTTGTGTGACTGGTCCCATTAAACCAGGTTGTGTGACTGGTCCCATTAAACTAGGTTGTGTGACTGGTCCCTTTCACCCAGGATGACAGCATTTCTCAAAAACAAAACCAACCAATCGCCCAGTGTCAGATGTTTGCATGCTCACCCCTGCCTGTCACACAGCATTTGTTATGGATCCTGTTTGGGTGTTGCTTGGGCCTTCTCCCAAGCAACTTCATGCTCAAGTGTCACTTCATCTCGCGCTCTCTCTCTCTCTCTCTCTCTCTCTCTCTCTCTCTCTCTCTCTTGCTCTCTCTTGCACGCGCGCTCTCTCTCTGAGGCTTGGAAGGAGTCTGGAAAACTCTGCTCTGTGCTTTTCTTGTCATTCGCAATCACACACACACGCACGCACACACACACACACACACACACACACAAACTCTTGTTTTATTATGAACAACAGGTTGTTGCTGTTGCTTGATGGTGATATCACATAATGGTCACATATGGTCACATAATGTAGGGGAGAACTTAAGCAACCTTTTTTGGAGTTGATTTTAGTTTGGTTGGATAATATAATAAAATAGCCAGAATACTAAGACATATGGGAAAAAAAAAAGTATATTATACAGTATATATATATATATATATCCACATTTTTTATTATTTTTTATATTAAGAGAATAAAGTCATATTTCCTAATTTGGGTATGGTTAGGCATTATATGAACTGCAAGAAACACTATGGTAGTCAAGCAGATTACCCATCAGACCAATAAGAGGAAGTTGTATTTTTACTTGTGTTTTATTCATACAAAAAATGTAATAGAGAGAATAGAAATAGAATAGAATTGGGGTGGGGGTATTTGTAATTATTTTGGACATGTTAAATGCCTGCCTCCTCTAATGGAGTAAACACAGCAACTGTAAGACCATTATACTATAGGACCAGAATAAAACGTGTAATAAACAGTTTTATTAATAGACAGTAACAGTCTCACAGTTACAACAGCATGATTCGTTATTATTCGTTCGTCCATATAGTTATACCAGTGTTAACTTGTCCCTCAAACGAATATGTCTGTCAAATTGTACAATATAGCCTATAAAACTAACTAATTGTGTGTGTTCTTGTGTCGGACACACATCGCCATCCGCGCAGAGTAGAGTTCTTAACTGCGTGATTTCATATAATTTCATATAATTATATAATTAAAAAGGTTAATGTTATTATATCGTACCTTATCTCCTAATAATGTAGACCTTTCCTTGTGTAACCCCTCAAACGAAAAACACGACAGCCGTTCTGTCTGGGGCATAATATCTACTAAACTTGGTAGGCCTAATGGGCTACGTCTCGTGACATATAGATCTGATCGTAACTGATATGTGACTTGATAAATACATAGATACATCTTCCAAATGCAAGACGCAGCTTGAGATTAAACTAATGTCAGTCAGTCAGTCTAATGTCAAAGTTATTAGTTAGGCGGCGCTAACCCGTATTCATGGTTATGCTGTTACAATTTTTTTTTGGGATATTGGATATGTATGAAGCACACGTCCAAACCTTCCCAAGCAGCCATCTTCTCTATGGTTTTAGGGTGTGTTTGTTGTTTTGACTCAGTAAGCACAAAAGGTGTTATTCTCTGAGTTTCAATTGGATTGACTTTATGCCTTTTTTCGTATTTTTCACAACAATTCTGGCTCACAATCCAATCATTTAATCTTGTAGATATTATCTTTGAATATTACTTTTTCCTGTTGTTGAGAAAATTCAATCTCAGACCTGGATTGTGTATGTGTGTGTGTGCATGTCAGTATTATTCAACTATAGTGATTAATCTGACATGTTCAAAAGTTCATGTGACATATAGTTTTATTGTGTAACCCACCTCTGTACAAGGTGGGTATATATGTATCTATATATGTATATATATATATATATATGTATCTATATATGTATGTATCTATATATGTATCTATATATGTATATATATATGTATATATATATATGTATCACCCCGCCGATGACAATGCAGTGAGTTGTGAGTTTTTTTAGTAGTTGTTTTTATGCTTTATATTATTTTGTTAACATATGACATTTGATTTTAAAATTTTGTGTGCATGTGTGCGTGTGTGTGTCTGTGCATGTGTGTATGTCTGTGCATGTGTGTCTGTGCATGTGCGTGCGTGTGTGTGTCTATGCGTGCGCGCGCGCGTGTGTGTGTGCATGCATGCATGCGTGCACAAGAGTGCAAGACTGTTTCGGAGGGTAAAAGAATAAGAATGAGGTTCTTCTTGCCTCTCCAATCCCCTCACAACACACAGATTAAAACAGCTGTGCTTCAATGCAGACAGTTAGTTGGAGCAGGGGGTCGGATTAAGCCAGTGGGTTAGGGTGGGGCGGCCGGGTTCATTGATTAAAAAAAGCCATCTCTTTAGCCTGAGCCAAATCCAGCCTTGTGCTGATATGTCACCCCCCCCCCCCCCCCCCCCCCCCCCCCCCCCCCCCCCCCCCCCCCCCCCCCGGTGTTTTTTTTTTTTCCCCCCCCCCCTTTTAAAAAAAAAAAAAA
>OOFB01018449.1:32357-42384 GCA_900323305.1 Trachyrincus murrayi | reverse complement strand
ACACACACACACAGACACAGATACAAACACACACACACACACACACACACACATTCCCGCACATGTTCAAGATAAATGGCAGTCAGTCTCACACACACACACACACACACACACACACACACACACACACACACACACACACACACACACACACACACACACACACACACACACACACACACACACACACACACACACACACACTCTACTTTCACACCTTACATGTAACCCTTCTGTGTTCTCAGGAGAATTACACTTAATTATACACTTAATTATAGACCCTATTCTGTACCTTCTATCTCAGTCCAGTTCACAGCCACCTCCGCTATGGGGATCTTGAAACACTGGGCGATGTAGAGGAGCTCCACGTCAAAAGCCCTGTGGTGGCACAACAACAACAACAACAACGGGTTCAGTTCCAACGTTAGCAAACCAACGAACAAACTGCTTAACGGTGGACACGAAAACTTTGCGGCTTCATGTCCGCCCGGCAGATGCCGTCGCTAGAGGAGCTAGGAAGGGGACAGCGGCCCACCAGCGTTCGACGTGGAGCGAGGAGAAGGTTCTGAGAGCGGCCTCGCGCGTGAACAGTTTGAAGCCACACTGCGTGTCTCGGATCCCTCGGACACAGAAGAACCAGACGAGGAAGTGGAAGCCGTACATCAGGAAGGTACGGAATGCAGACCGCTGGCGAAACAGTGGAAGACATTATTATTAGATTGTGAATCTAATAAAAAAAAAAACAGTAAACACGAGGGGAAAAAAAAACGTGTACTGGTATTTGAAAGAGGCCACGGTCGACAGGTCTGTTTACTGATAAACCCGAGGAACACATACAGCAGCAGCGCTACAGAAATGAAAACTCGATAGACTTGTTTCCATCAAGTGTTTGTAAGTACGACCGACCATAAAACCAACCATGTGCAAACCTTCACAATACACATCATTAAAAAAAAAAGTGTACTAGTTGCTTAGCAACAGGCAACATTTGCAACAAGCAAATGTTGGCAGCAAGCGCTTAGACCGGGTAAGATCATTTTATAGAGAATGTTTGAGAGACGTACACAGCCGTCTCTTGTACAGGAGTAGGGGACACAACTCTATCTGAGGATCACGCACAGACACAACCCCATTACAGACATAGGAGACGGAGGGAGGACAGACAGACAGTACAGGGTCAAAAGTTTACCTGAGCCACTGAATCCTGCTCCAAGTGAGCTCGGGAACCACATGCGATCGCCATGTTGTCCTGAACAGAAGCACAACCCTCTGAGTACAACATCTACATTACTACTAATAGGACCAATACTATTAATAACCAGCAATCAACAAAACTACAATAAAGACCCACTGGTTTGGGGCTGATGTCTTCAAGCGCCGCCTCTACTTTCTCAAAGTCAGCAAACTTAGTGGCTCCATCCGCGTCCGCCATCAGTATTAATCTTCCCCGGGAACTCAAGGTTCCCTGGAAGTACAGTCCAGACAGAGGCATTGAGAATAGAGAAATGGAAATGGAAAAATAAACATATAATAACCCCCATAAGATGGAGGTCAAAAAACGGAATATATAAAAAGGTTTCAGGGTGGATTTCGTACCATTCGAACTGCTCCTCCTTTCCCCCTGTTTTTCACCAGGGTCAGAACACGCACTTTGTCTGCACCAAACTTCTTTGTGTACTGTAACGCAACCTAAAAATGGAAAAGACAGCTATGTTTCAAATACAAACCCTTCTGACATCACATGAGGGTCTTGGACCCAAACGCAACTACCAATAAAGGTGCTGCAATGTGTGGGAGTTTTCTTCAATTGCACATCACATGATTTTGAAGGCATCAAATACTATACACACGCCTTGGAAATGTATAGACAGTATCAGAATTAACTCATACATTGATATTCTGACGGCCACACTTACATTAATGGCAAAGATAGTCAAGTCTAAGACTTGGTATCAACAGTTAAATGTAAAACAAAACTAAAATAAAGGGGTTTTACCTGTGTGGTTTTGTCTGAGCTGCCATCATCCACAACCAGGACCTCATAGGTGAATGAAGGCTGACGTTTCTGTAGATAGAAAGAAAACAAAGCAGTGTTTTTGATTAAATGCTGCCCCCTGTTGGACATTAAGGGTAATGGAGGAGGTAGTGGAAGAGATGGGTGTGCACCACAGAAGAAAATAAAAGAGCAAGGCTAGAGAAGTACCAGAGATGGTTAGTCATGCAAGTCTTCAGTTCACAATTACTGACCTGTCTCGTCTCCAGGTAATCCATAGCTTCTTCCAGCATTGTAGGCACTGAAATGACACACGTAAAGTTCCTTTTGTTTACTACAGGTGTACAATTACATATGATCCCACAAATCCAGAGGCCGTAGGGTGAAGAGACACCAAACGGGTTATTTCTTTTTTCTTCTTTGTGGATGGCAATTTAATCATCATCCAACAGAGATAAATGTAGAAATTATAGTAGCAAACATACACCTATCAGTTATTTCTAATGCTGCTTTGATGTTTCATGGATATGGATAATTGACTTAGAAACGAGTTCAACTTTAAAAGTCGACCCAACACACACAGATTGAACAAATGGAAACATCGTTATGAGACCACTCACTTCGGAGCTCCTCGTTATACGCCGGGACGATGACTGACAGCTCCCTGGAAGATGGGTCGTGGAGGCTTGGAAGGAGCTCCATCTCCCCTGCTGCAGTGGGAAAGCATTTCTCACTCTCATGTCGAGTTAGATCCACCATGGTGGCCGTGACATGTGCTAGCACCAACACCTGGAAACAGAAGAATCGTGTCATATTATGACTGGCTTAGGGTCATATATACTGACGAATATATAGACAATACACTGAATTAACATATGACTATACAAACAGATCATGGCATGTGCATGCATTTTGTACTTACTGCTATAAACACAATAGCTGCCAGTGCAACAAGGCATTGAACTAAATCATAAAGAAAATCCATCATCCATGCCCAGCAATCACTGACAGATCACCAGGTAAACTGACAAGCTAAAGAGTTAGCTAAATCTTAGTTTTTGCAATCCGTTCTGGCGATTGTAGGTCGTCGCTTGAGAGCAGGACTGCGGGAATGTTTTGTCAGTAAAATGACAAATCATTCTTTTATACGAGCATTTTCATTAGACAGTGCAACACCACTTCCAATCAAAAGTGAACACAGCGTGCAGGCGGAAGTACAACACATTTTCTTGACCACATCATCAGTCGACGTACCGGTTATTGTGTCTCTGTGTAATATATACTGCCCTCTAGTGGTCGGGAAGAGCTTCAACGGCCGGACAATAGTTCATATAAATATCGTCATAGCGTTTATAGTTATGTATTTATTTAATAAATATTAAGTCAGATATTATGCTAAATAGATTTCAACATGATTGATTTATGAGTATAACCACTTCACTATCAAATTATTTATTTACAGCTGGATTTAAAATGTCACTCTGCGGCTACCGTACGTCCCTAGTCAAACCCACGTGGTTAATCAAAACATCATGGCGGCCGGTTTCAAGTAAGAATATTTTATTGATGACAATTATTTTATCTATCTATTTCACTTTGTGGATGTGGTCACTATGAGCATTATGCGGTTTATGCTCATTTTCAAGTTGAAACTATGCCGTTATAGATGCGTGATCTGGGCGTTAAAACAATTCTGACCACATTTCATGCATCAATAGGCTACTACTACTAGGCGGTTGTGCACCTCATTGCTCCGACCCTGTGTGTTGTGTGTATGAACTTGAACTTCTTCATCATACCTTTCTTGTACAATGAACAATGAATTTGGTGGATTTCAGTAATTGAAACTCAATGATGATTGGAACTCAATGATATCTCCATCTACCAGGCAACACAAATAGAGACATGTGTTGTGTTTGTTTTATTCTATTTTCTTTACCGTTTGAGTATATATGTCTTGTATTTTGTATTTGTATTCAGCCTGTCACTGTTTCTATTTATTTTTCTTTAATTTGCTGCTGTTACACCAACATTTGCATCACGGGATTAATACAGTTTTGCCTAATCTTGTATCCACTTCAGAACTGCTGAGCCTCTGGAATATCACAGACGTTTTCTGGTTAGTGGCACAAAATCCCTTGACAAACGTCAATGCTATAATTGTTATACATTTATTAAGAACAAATGCAACAAAAATTCCATGGTTGTAGTGAAAAAAAAAAAATATATATATAATAAATAATAATAATAATAAATAATTAACCGATCAAGCGTCTTGTATTTACGGCTGCTTGTATGTATTATTTAGAAAGAAAACTGCCGGCCTGATGGAAGAGAATTGGTCGATTTCCGAACCACAACACTGAACATAGGTGAGGAAAATTATTATTCTAAAAAATAAAGAATATATCTAAATGTATCTGTAATTTACTGTACATATGCTTACCTGCTCTCCTTAGGATCCATTTCCACAGCAGATGGCTCTGCTCTGGTTAAGATTGGAAACACTACAGTCATCTGTGGAATCAAAGTGGTATGTGTCTAATGCAACCATGTTTCAGAGGTTAAGAAATTAAGACACCTGACCCGACTCTGTATTTTTGATCATCCACAGGAGTTTGCAAACCCATCTGTTGAGGCCCCTAACAAAGGTTACATAGGTGAGTTATCACTACTATTCCAGCAGACAAAGCAATTTACAGTGAATTCAGATACATGTCATTAAGGAGCAGTTAGGGGTTAGGAGTCCCCTAACTGGTCAGGTGTCTTGCTCAACAATGCCTCCATGTTGGCTGGATCAAACCCGGAAGCTTTTTGGCATTTGGGGAGTCTATAGCCTATCCTGTCCCCAATCAAAGCAAGATGAATATAATGCTAATAATACTTTATTTGTATAGCACCTTTTTCAAAAGTGTATGAATTGCTTTAACATGCACA
This sequence comes from Trachyrincus murrayi, assembly GCA_900323305.1. Lineage (NCBI taxonomy): Eukaryota > Metazoa > Chordata > Actinopteri > Gadiformes > Macrouridae > Trachyrincus > Trachyrincus murrayi. The sequence goes on along the minus strand of OOFB01018449.1, from coordinate 37,454 downwards.
ATACAAATTACTTAAACTACTAGACTTAAAAGCAATGGATCAGTAAGATGCAGGGATACGTTAAAAGGACAGAGGTGGAGGGAGAACGGCAGTCAAAACATTACAACTGTATTCATGTGACACTTGGTGAGATATTTAAAGTGCGTGTATATTGCAGTGCCCAACGTGGACCTGCCGCCTCTGTGTTCGTCTGGATTCAGGCACGGTGCCCCAGGGGAGCAGGCTCAGGCTGCCAGCCAGTTCATTGCTGATGTCATCGAAAGGTGCCATGCCCTACCTGTCCTGCATTCCCAGCTCTGTGACTTTTTACTTGACCCAGTTAATTCAGGCCACTGTTATTAATATATGCTCATTTGATCGTTTACATTTCAGCTCTGAGGTGGTGAACCCAGAAGACCTGTGCATCGAGCGAGGAAAGGTAAGGATCCTGGTTGATGCTGAAGTGACTCATCTAGGTTGGATTAGGATACTGGTTGATGCTGAAGTGACTCATCTAGGTTTGATTAGGGTCCTGGTTGATGCTGAAGTGACTCATCTAGGTTGGATTAGGATCCTGGTTGATGCTGAAGTGACTCATCTAGGTTGGATTAGGATACTGGTTGATGCTGAAGTGACTCATCTAGGTTGGATTAGGATACTGGTTGATGCTGAAGTGACTCATCTAGGTTTGATTAGGGTCCTGGTTGATGCTGAAGTGACTCATCTATGCTGGCTGTGGTTGATGTCTTCTATAGCTGTGCTGGGTGCTGTACTGTGACCTCATGTGTCTCGACTACGACGGCAACCTGTTGGACACTTGTATCATCGCTCTGCTCGCAGCGCTCAAGAATGGTGAGACACGCACACTTTACTGCCATTTTTATTGAATAAACTGGTAGTCTAATGTGTTATAGTACACTACTGCTCTTTGATTATACACTTTTATATCTTTTAGTTTGATTCCTAATGTCATTTTATTTGCGTATTCCAATTATTTCTTCACAGCACAACTCCCAGAAGTCACAGTAAACAAAGAGACCAGTCTACCAGAAGTGAATTTCAAAACTAGAAAGCCGCTGCAGGTTCACAGGCACCCGATAAGCTCCTCGTTCTCCGTGTTTGACAAGTAAGTACAAATATTCTCATTTATTGCTAAATATTTGATTAAGTCAATATCATACCACTCGGTTCTTTGATGACATTGACAAGTCAAATATTTATCACAAGATAACTAGATTTAGCGAAATTTGAACACTTCGTTAAGTGGATGGAACCAAGTGGTAGAGGACTTTATTGTTCATGTTGCTCTGCTGGAACAGTAGATTGAAGAACGGGGATCATGTTATGGAAAGAAAAAGACACCACTATCATGATTCATGAAGTGGTATTGATGATTCATGTCAATGCCTCCGACCTCATTGATCACACTGCTCTGCTGTGTCTTGTGTCGTAGCTCCGTACTGATCGTGGACCCGACGGCTGAGGAGGAGCGGCTGTCCACAGCTCAACTGACGGTGGTCACGGATGAAGACGAGCGCCTTTGTTCTGTCCACAAACCAGGTCAGACATCCAACCGTTAACACCACCCGGACTGTGTTTCAATTCAGCCATTTTGTAATGGCCTTTTTGTACCGTTTTGACAGCGAGATAAGATGGGGTGGGTGGCTATCAGAGTTGTCTTGATTAGCTTTCTGGTTTTCATCAAACATCGCCATTCAAAATGTGATTGTTAAACTAGTTTGCCACAATACAGCAAATGTTTCATGTTGCCATCACCCAAACCCTTATTTGCATATTCATAAATTCCACTTTCTCTTTTAAGTTGAAAGGTATTTGGTTTGAGGCCCAGCTACTTCCTGTAAATACCGAATTTAACCGATAATTGAAGGGTTTGTGTGTGGATATGCGTCAGGGGGTCTTTGAAGCTAAAAGGACAGACGCCTCGAGTCTTTTCTTTTGCTTTCGTGTTCCTGGAGCGCTCCATCGGAAAGCCCCGTTGCTACACTACTAACCCCGTTATTCTTTGTGCCTCCCCCGATGTCAGGCGGGACATCGCTGTCCGGAGAGAGACTGCAGGAGTGCATCAGCCGAGCGCAGGTGCGCCACAGAGAGATCCGGAAACTCATCGATAAAGTCGCTCAAAGCGTCACGTCGGAAAAATAAAGAGTCACAAGCAGTCCTTTTTTTTTTCTTTTATCTAAAACTTGTATTTTTCAACTGTCAATATATATTCATTTTTTTCTCCATAACAATAAAACTGCTGACAAAGACTGTTTAAAAAAATTATTCCTCAGTGTTCAGAAATATCTTTCACTCACACACACACACACACACACACACTCTCTCTCTCTCTCACTCACACACACGCTCTCTCGTAAGAATACACACTTGGCTCTGGAGCTAGTTAAAAGGAAAGGCGTTCTCAGAATGTGCTGTACAAAAGAAGCAGGTACACCGTCTTGCATGTTGGGAACAGAGGCCTCGCTTGAGCCCTGTGCCAGGCAGATTTAAGAGTAGACTTACAGAGGTAAAGGGCTGCCCCAACCCACCACCACTAGGATTGAAAAGAGTCAAGCCATTAAAACTCGATCCCACAGGGACACTGCACACACTACACATTGGGGTGAAGCGCATGTTATCCCGATGGCTTTGTTTCTGATTGGCTCAAAGTGCTGCCATACTTTGGCTCTTGAACCAATCAGAAGGAGCGATTGCTCGACCGTGCATTTGGTAGTCGTCTCGGTGGCTTTTGATTCTAGTGTTTGTTTCCTCTCCGACCAAGACCGCTGTGGACCTGTGCTTCACGGCAGCTCTCGCCCCCGGTCGACCACGAGGCTGAGACGGTAGGATCAGGCAGGCTGAGGAAGGAGGGGATCCTCCCCTAAAAAACGCACGCTTGACGGCCCTGTCAGCCGAGCGGCTTCAGTACAGAAAACACATCCCTGGGAGGAAGTAGGATTCTGTGGAAGCCCCTCTGCCCATGAGAACCATCTTCTGTCATCTCCAAAAATACAAAGACGGTTCTTCATGTGCAGCGCCCCCCCACCCTGCTCTTAAAAAAAAGAACAAAATCCCTATCCTCCGACCACAGAGACGGGGTCTGGTTTTCAACACCACGTGACTACCATCTCTTACAAACCTTTTTTTTTTTTCCTTAGCTACAAACAAAAAAAAAATAAACAAAACAAAAAAAGCAGAAACACATTGATACAAAGTTTGCAAAATGTCTCCACAGTGAGCCTGGCGGACCACAGTATGGGCCAGTTTGTACTCATGATGTCACGGCGAGGGGGGGGAGGGGGGGGGATGAAGACTGCATCATCATTTGGGCAGGGCTTGCGGCGTGGTCCTCTTCCTCTTACTTCTTGGCAGGTTGGCGGTATGCAGCGGCGGCACCGGGTCCTCCCGGGGGACCACTGCTCCCAAAGCCATTCGCTGCTGTATTTGGTGCTGCAAGAATTGCAACTGACAAGACCATAGAAGGGAGGGGGGGGGATGGGAGAAAATACACCATTAGAAGGGGATATCAAGTTACCGTGGCGACGACAGAAGGGGTTGTTTTATAAAAAAAATGTCCAAGCATGAAATTATTATTAAAAATAATGAACTCATGTAGAAGACATTAAAATGGGGGGGGGGGGGTATTTGGTGGTGGAGTAATTCCATAGGGGATTTAGATCGGACCATTTTCTGTGCCGTAGAAGAGTCAAGTTAAAAACATCACTTTTGGGATAAAAAATAAAAGCCTTGCCAGTCAATTTGACTTGACCGTCTCTTCTTTGTGATCTTTAAACTTAGCACGAGTAAGTAGACTCGGTAGACTCGGCCGATTCTACTTACTCCTGCTAAGTAAGTGTAAGGTGACTGTCAAAAATACGTATATTATGTTTATTATTCGTCTATTATATTAGATTTTTTGTAATTTATTGTATTGCATTTGAACTATACTTGGCATCTCTATTTTTGCCCAAATGTCCCCGCCTGGGGATCAATAAAGTTATCTTAAAACTATCCAAATCCTAGCCACAGCGCAAGCAATGGCAGCCAACAGCGCGTGTGTGCATGAGTGCATGTGTGTAGCCTGGTGCTGGGGAAAGCCCATTGACAGGCTTTATAGTCCAAGCTCTGGCATTCAAAAAACACACAAGGTCGATAGCACCAAACTGGTGCTATGGCCAGTCTGGGCTTGACCTGTGACCTCCGGCACAAGCTCAACCATGAAGGTTAGAAAAGCAGAGTTAAAGGATGGTGCAGAGATGCCACACAGACAAGAGGTTAGTTAATGGGTTGCAGTGAGAAGGAGATGGCACACATGGTAGACGCTGAAGCCAGGAGAGAGAGACAGAGAGAGAGAGAGAGAGAGAGAGAGACAGAGAGAGAGAGACAGAGAGAGAGCAAGGGAGAGAGTAGGGAGGGGGGTAGGCTGTGTTTTGGGGTAGTGATGCAGGACAGCTGAGGAGCACCAGGGGAGGGAATTAGAAGGCGGCGGCAGAGTGGCGCCATAACAACGCCGTTCTGGAGACGGGAGACATTCCTACAGCCCAGGGAGAGGCAGCCGAGTTCATCTCGTTTTTTTTCTGATCTGTAAACCTCGCTGGTGAGTAACCGTACGGTAGCATCGTCAGTTGAGTAAAGCGCCGCCACACCAAGCGTTGATTCACACAAACCATAACCAACCAGATGACGGGGGGGGGGACGATATGCCACGGGCCGAGACACGGCAAGACAGATTTATAGGACACTAGAATCTGGTAATCTGACTACATTCCATAATCGTCTTGTCGAAGCTTGAAAATATACACCAGAAACCAGAATGATGGTCTTTCCCAAGGGACAGAGCAGTAGTGTGTGTTGGTGAGACCACTCCCAACATTATGTGTTAATATATATATATATATATATATATATATACACAGCATAAAAGTATTTGCCTGCTTAAATGTCTCTACGCTCATGTCTTTGAGTGTGTGCGTCTGTGTGCGCCTGTGTGTGTGTCCCCTCCCCCTACAGACAGACAGGTGTGTTGAGAGGCTGGTTTACTTGGATGTGTGGCTGGAGCTGGTGCTGAAGCCTGGGAGGAGGCAGCAGGGGGCCAGGCCCGTCCAGCCCACAGCCCAG
>OOFB01018449.1:16549-32337 GCA_900323305.1 Trachyrincus murrayi | reverse complement strand
GGTGTGGGGGGGAGGGGGGGGGGGGGGGGAGAAAGCCAAGCAGTTGGAGGTGAGATTGAAGGGGGGAGGGGGGTGAGGGAGGAGGGATGGAAAGGGAGCGAGTTAAGACACAGGAGGAAGTGGGAACGGCAGACACGTGGACGTTGTTCGAATGAGGTCGAAGGGTGAGGGTGAAAGAGCGGGAAAGGTGAGTGAAGAAGATGAAGGAGGAAGAAGAGGAGACAGCAGAGGGGAGATATGCAAGGTGGTGATGGTGGTGGGGAGGGGGGGGGGGGGGGGTAAACAGAAAACAAAACAACACAACAATGGAGAATGTTTCAATTACCGCCTGTTTCCAACTCGCTGCCTTCTTTTCACGTGGCCTTCCTCTTTGTTCTCATTGCCAACGCTTTTCCCCTGCTTGTTATATCACGTCATTGAATGAATCCAACAAACTAAACTGTTTCCCGATGAACCGTCTTGTCCGGCAACATACTATCGTCATGGAGGCTGGTCTAATGGCGTTTCCACATTTGGCACGAACTCACTCAAGAAGAGTGATCACATTAGAATAACATTCGACATATCTCAAATATCAATAAATATCACATATTTATTGATATGTCCGGATGGCAAAGTTGCGTGGTTTGTGTGCACAGTATGTGTGTGTGTGTGTGTGTGTGTGTGCGCACACACACACACACACACACACACATGTCCGTACCTGCACCCTGGGGAGACATGAAGCCCCCTAGGTTGATGACCGCCGTTTGTTGGTTGGCCAAACTCTGCTCTACCCCCTGTTCACCCTGCAACACGGGGTCAAAGGTCACATGGGGCAAATGTCATCGTCGAGTTCAAGTCAACAGCCATAAGGCTGAAACGGCTTCACGTGGACACATTCTTAAAGGTGCTGAGATTTGACTGTAGAAATGTTATTCACTGTCACTATCAATCACTAACAAATGTGTTTTTGTACTACGCAGATGATCCTCGGCGTACTGCACATTTGATATTAAAACACAATTACTTGATTATAAAGGCAGATGTACGTGCTCGCCGCAATATCAAGCCGTGTCTAGAGACGCTTGGGCTGCTATAGCAGGCTAATGTGATGGTTGTAATATAGTGTCTCACCAGCTCCCCCAGCTGGTGGGGGCTGGAAGTGGCTGACTGGCTCTGCTGGGGGGAAAACTGCTGCTGCTGCAGAGAGTTAAAGATCAGAGGACGCGTGGGGATCTGGACACGCACACGCACACGCACACACACACACACACACACACACACACACACACACAGAGAGAGACAAACAAATACGCACACACAACCATATGCACACACATGCCATGGAGGGAGGAGGGGGAAAGCAGTGAAAAAAGTGATTTAGAAGAATTATCCAACATCACGTGGGTACCTGTATCCTATATAACTGGTACATTAATACAACGACATCGTTTCCCTGGAGGGGTCAGCGTTGGTACTAATTCAATATATATATCGTCATCGTTTTATCAAATTTTTTGCGTTATTGTATCTTCGCCAAATTGAGACGCTGAAAATTTGTGGTCTGAAATTTGTGGTATTTGTGGTCTACAATCGATCACAATGACAAGAGGAGGCTTTCAGAGGCGGTCGACCCAGAGAGAGAGACACCATGACACACCTGCAGCAGGTTGAGAGGTCCTAACCCAGTGTTGCTGTTTAGGCCAAAGGGACTCCCTGTGGGACACACACACACACACGCACACACGCACACACGCACACGCGTCATCAATCCAACAGAGCAGAGCAGATTGGTAACCCAAAGCAATCTTTAATCTAATGAAATAGACTTTTTTTGTTTTTAGTTGTTGTTTTAAAAAAAAATCTAATATGCATTTCAAAATGGCCAGCGGCAAATATTAAACTACAACGAGAACAACAAACGAGACATCAGTAACGTATAAATATGAATATGAATGAAAAGCTTTACCGGTCTGTGATGTGGCTTGCATGGCGGGCATCAGACCCCCAGCGGGCAGGATCCCACTTAGGTTAAGGCTTGGTCCCAGCATGGGGTTGGAGCTCATTAGTGTCTGTGGACTGCTGCACACACGCACGCGCACACGCGCGCACACACACACACACACACACACACACACACACACACGCATGACTAAGAGGAACACGGTTCAACGCCAATACACACACTAACAACTAACAGGAAAAAAGAAGAAGAAAGAAAAGAAAAATGAAATGAAGAGACAAAGAAAAATAAAAGACAGCAGAAAAGAAAGAGTAGGGAAACAAACAAACAAACAAAAAAGAACCAATGCCACGGTCTGCTCACCAGACGGACCCCACCACGTTGATGAAGTTGAGGCCGGCCGCGCTGGCCATGACAGGGGAGGCGGTGGTTCCCGTGGCGATGGACGTCCCCATGGCGGGCAGCGGGATGGTCATGACGTGCTGCTGCTGGGCAAACGGGGCCAGCAGGGTGGCCTGGGGCTGGGCGGTGAGCAGGGGCTGGGGGTCCGAGGGCGAGGGCGTCACTGAGAGGGGAGCGCAGAGGAGGGAGTCGACGGGGTGGGGGGTGGAGCAGGGCGTGTTGGTGGGCGTGGGGGTGGAGGGCTTGGGGGTGCCCAACCCTAGGGAGAAAGACAAGAACGAAAAGAAATGAAGAAAGAGAATCATGAGATTAGATCAAACACATCGCATAAATGACACACACGGACCTACAGCGTCCCTCCAGTCAACCTCACAGATATGGTTTCCTCCTCTCTCCCCTGTCTCCCCTGTCTCTAGTTTACTAGTGTGTAATGCGCATCAAGGATTCCGTGCAGGACATCCATCAATTCACAAACAAAAAACAGGAATATTGTACTTCAAAAAGCATTCTGCTTTCATTAAACCATTACTTCATTTCTAAATATGCTCACACAGGGAAGGTTTCCCGGCGAGGACTTCTGAACTACTTAACTAACGGGTATGTGCACTGGTCAAATCAGCATCGCCGGAGGAGTCCCCAGCTGACCCCAGGGGCTGGAACTGGGCTACAGTTAACGAAGGCGGCTGGTTCTGGTTAATTTGTTTGACAGCTGCTTTTGGTTGCGATAAAAAACACAGAAGAAGGCTGGTGCTAATTGCTAGCAATGAAACAGTTGGCTTTCATTTGAGTTCCATCGCTTGTGGATAAATGTTGAAAAACAAAACGAAACAGAGAAGCCCAGATCCCCTTTGGGGAATACTGGAATGCTTTTTATCACCCCGCGATGACAGAGTTCATGACCGCGCTTAATGAATACAAATCGATCAAATAGACCCAAAAGACACATACACATACCAGACGTTGATATACGGGCACACACACACACACACACACACACCAGACTATGTTGTACTCACACACACGCACACGCACACACAGAGATTGAGGCTGCTCACTCTGGGTGGAGGCCATGGGGGAGAGTGCTGCAGGAGACAGGAGGCCCATCTGACCCAGCTCCAGTGAGTGCTTCCTGGTTAGAGACTGGTTCTTGACAGAAGGGGGCGTAGGGCACTTGAGAAGACCACTCGTGGCCTGAGAGCTGTATGGATTACCTAAGCAAACACACAGCAGCAAAAAGACACACAGATTAGTTCTCCAAGTGTGCCAAGTACATCAAACCAAGATCACATTGAATTAATAAAACAACAATCATGGTTGTTCTCGATCTACTCCTGGGTCTGTCCTGGCCCAGGGCCAACAAGCTGTATTTCAAAATAAACATTAGCCTGGCATATTGACACACAATCTCCGCAATTGTCAAATAATTGAAGACACAGCCTGTATACTGTCTGCCTCCCGTTTTCTGAAATGCCATTTGTTGTGAGGACTCATTGGACAACATAGAAACCGGCTGAAAGGATAATAAAACATCTCTGGTCTGCGTGACCATCGCTTACTTGACCCAATGCTTTGACGTGGATTTGGTTGAAATCAAATAAACTAGCCATTAACATGACCACAAATACTACTTGGCCACTGAATTAGAAACAGGCAATTCATGGTTGGACCCGAGTCAAGTGATTGTACCTGGGTCAGGTGGTTGTACCAGAGTCAGGTGATTGTACCAGGGTCAGGTGATCGTACCTGGGCCAGGTGATCGTACCTGGGCCAGGTGATCGTACCTGGGCCAGGTGATCGTACCTGGGCCAGGTGAGGGCCGTACCTGAGGTGCTGCTGCTGGTTCCCGATGGTAGTTTGATTGGAGGTGGCCGATGCTTCACCCCTTTACCCAGGACCGACGTCTGGACCAGCGCAGACAAGCCATCTCCCTGCAAGAGCAATAACAACAGTTTATTACTAATTCATACGCAGTCAGTCAGAGCTTAATGAATTACAACATTTAAAATCACATCAATCTTAATCACAATATATTATTGGACAATGGACAATTATTGTAATTATTTGGGCAAACATTTCCTCATTTTCATCCTTCAAAAGCAGAGATTCATTGCAACTCCCACGGAAACCCCAGGAGCAGGACTGGCAGCAGTCCAGCGATAGCTCCTGTTCCTGGCAGGGTGTGCTGGTCCAGGCTAGGGTTGAGAGATATCCATTTTTTTAACCGTTAACACCTCTCCCCAAAACATTGAGGTTTACGGTTCAACGTCAAAAAAAGCAACTTGTAAAATTAAGCGAGAACGCATTTTATAACATCTGTTTCCAATGTGCCATGAGCTGCTATGCTCCCTTCTGCCACAGGGTGGAAGCAAATCGTCTGCAAAGCACTTTTTTCCACATTCTTGTTTCATACATAATAAACCCATTACAAATCCAGTATAAGGCTACTAGGCATGCGATGAATACCTTCATAAGCTTGCTATTCATAACTTCAAAGTTAGTAGGCTAGGCCTATAAGCTGAAAGGAATTATTAAATCAGCATTATATCTGGCTATCGGTTGCCGATACCGACGTTTTGACCAATATTTTGTCAAAAAGTAAAAGATTTTCAAATCAATTTGAAAAACATATTTTTTTAAAGTTTCTATATTTCAGAACATTTAACTTAAGCAAACAAATAAATACAAATAAACACGTGCGATATAAGTGCTGCGTTATATGCGAGTTATTGTTATTTTGTTGAGCCAATGGAAATGCGTGTGTGCCTGTGATACGCTCTGCACGTATTCATATGCACAGGCAGAGAAAAGGACAGCTACGCGGGTTCTAGGGTCCTCTACCGGGAAGCACATGGGAGAAGTTTGCCTTCCGTGGCTTTGGTAACTAAGCTTTGGATAACAATTAATGAGTAACAGTTCCATGTTATTGTAATGTGTGTGTGTGTATATATAGACTAAATGGTTGAACTGATTTTACTCTGTGTGTCTGGATTGTTTATGAAAATGGTGCGATTGCCAACGTACGCTTATGCATCTGCATGCCGGTTATTACACGGCTCATGACTGGTGAGAAATGATATGTGTATAATGTAGTGTACCACACATTAAAAAGTCAGTGTTGAGCATAGCTTGCAGTCTGCTCTATTTTTTATACTTATTTAAAAATCGGGACACATGGGCTGGATAACTGCCGATCCTGATGTCGTCAAAAAAGTCAAATAATGGTAGATATATCGGCCAAAGCGATATATCGGCCAAAGCGATATATATCGGTTGGGCTCTAATATTTATAAAGCCCAAGCTTTGTGCACGCATCGACCATAAAGTCATAAAGGAAGGGGCTAAGGCTCATTTTGGGGAAAATAAAAAAAGGGGAATTCGATCTGGCATTCAATTAACGATTTAAAATCAACAAATTGAATTGAAAGTATGCTAAAGATCATTAATTAATCCTGCCTTATTCTAACTCGCTTTATAGAATAAAGAGAGTTAATAGTATTCTACTCTGAATGTCTGCAATCGGATTTTAGTCATTCGCGGTCTTGCAGTGATAGCGCTAGCTGCCACTTTAGCGCCTTCACTATCATAGTGCTCAAGCACATCCCACTGATCGGCTGACGTCAGATCAAATTCTCTAGCCTCAAATGACAGCAGCGGACAGTAAGCACGACCCCAGCTCCGTGAGGGTGAAAAAATTAAAGAAGCGCTTATGACGAGAGGCATATTTTGAGACGGTATTGATATGGACACGTCATCATTTTATACAACCGTGATATACCGTTCCATCGGAAAATCTCCAGACTCACCTCTGTGTCCTTGCTGGGAGAGGGAGGCCCCGGGGCCAAGGTGCCCGAGTTATGGGACATCGTCACCGCACACTTGACGTCCCTCTCGTACACTCCTTTGTACTGCGTGAGGAAGCTGTGGAAAATCACACACACACACACACACACACACACACACACACACAGTAATATCACTCAAATAGTCCTTCAGTGTTTACTTTTAATATCCTGACAATGATATTAAATATCATGAAATCCCAACAGAATTGTTTTTTTTAAAGTGACTTACCGGTCTGCATCAATCTTTGAGCCTATGAGGAAACTATGAAAGCCAGAGAAGGAATGTTAATGTAAAAAAATGTTAGGGTACAATAAACATATGGCACACACATACCAACAGACCTACTTAACAACGCATACACTATCATTCATACGGCCCATCAAAATATTACGTAAGCTATAGTGTAACTAACTGCACTATATATATTACACTCGACTTGATGTATACAGATATACGCATTGACGCAAACACACAGACATGCGTACGAAAACACAAAGAGTAGAGAGACACAAGCACATACACCATATACCAAGGCGAATACACGGGGTGCAGACCCGCTGTGTTTCACGTTCTTACGGTGGGTGGATGAGCTTAAGGTCCGAGGCGTCGTCCTCGGTTTTTGGTTCTTTGGCACAGTAGATCTTGCCGTAGACCAGCGGGTCTCCCATCGCCTGGAAGATGGAGACCTTGGTCCGCTGGGCCTGTCCACCCACCTCACACTCAAACGTGTAGTCGTCCACCACCTCCTGCGTGAGCCGAGAGGGAACGTGCTAGAGGTTATACCGCTGCTGTTGTGTCTTGGACGACGCTGGTTACGGCAAAGTGAAACCACATTCGATTCAACACACATTTGGACGCTCTATATGGAATTTCCTGTTTGGTAGAGCAATCTTCCAGAAAAAAATTATATATATATTTTTACTTCACAAAATCAATGTCAATAAGCATCTGGTCACCATCCTCTGCTCCCAGTGTCCTCGGTTCTAATTTCATCTGTTTGCTTCATGTGAATTACAAACTTGGTATGCAAGATTCGAGAGTTGTAAAGAGAGAGGGCAGAAAAGATTTTGAAACAAAATAACAAATAAATCCCCCCCCCCCCCTCTGCTCTCTCTCTCCCTACGTTTCTCCGCCATTGATAAGTGTTGCATTTCACGCACCTGTGATTGACAGGCAAGAAGGATTCTCCGAACCAATCAGGGAAGAGATGCCCTGATTGATCAGAAATTAGCCGGGAGTGGTCTAAAATCTAAACTGTCTCATACAGAGGCAGGCGCAGTCAACTAGAAACGGATATTCTCACAGAGCATTTCACTCAATAGCTAAGGGATGGCTAAGCCATTTCTAACAAATTACACTCAAATAATAGCTCTTAAATCTTACCTACAGCACCTTTCATTTACACATTCCTAAATCTTGAAACTTAAGGTTGATGTGTGATGTTGAATGGGATTCCCTTTTTTTCCTGTTTATTAACTTTTTTGTTTACTATGGAATAAATTCAGGTATTTGTGAATCATTGAATTTCAGGTGCAGGCATCTCAAACGCTTCTCAATACCAACTGAGCGGTGCTATCACAGTGGATCCGTTAGCCGGTGACCGCTGTGTCCGCTACTTGGACGTACCTCGGCGGGCCAGATAACAGTGGGCTGAGGGTCCTCCAGCTGCAGAGACCTTTCGACCACAGCAAACTTCTCCACCTTGAGAGAGCAGACAGACACCACACAAAAAACCATCAGCTGACGAACATAATGAACCATGTCGGAAGCACGAGTTTGGTAGAGCAACCCGGCACTCATGTTAAAGAGCAGCGAAGGCACCGTGTCTAGTTAAAACGAAACAGTCTGGGGCTCAGTGTATTAACAGGTGGTCAGGCGGGCATACAAACAGCATCGAGTGACATCGCCTAGCACGAGCCAAAACATAAACGGAAATCACCAGATCACCAGAGACTGCGTTGATTTCACCTTTAGGCTGATCTTTGAGCTACAGCCTGGTGTGTCTGTGTGTGCGGCTTACGTACATCTATTTCCCTGGGTACAGTTAGCTGACAGCTGTTCTGCTTCCACATGTCCACACACTAGAAATGAAAATCACATGGAGAGAGGGAGAGAGAGAGAGAGAGAGAGAGAGAGAGAGAGAGAGAGAGAGAGAGAGAGAGAGAACAAGAGGTTGATTCACACGCACGCATATTGTATTCATATACAAATATAAATAAAGAAGGTAATAAAATGATCCAGGCATTGGTGTGTGTGTGTGTGTGTGTGTGTGTGTGAGAGATGATCCTGCTTACGTTTCCAGTCTTGGAGATCTTGAGGTCGATAGTGGGCGCTGGTTTCCTCTCCTTCCTGCGCTGTAGGTAGTCATAGAGACGCAGCTGTGGCGGCGTTGGCAGGTGAGACAGTTCCTGCTGTCTGTTGAGCGACGCACGCGAGTGCCTCTTAAAACACCTACACACAACACACAACACACACACACACACAGGAACACATTATACTGGCGAACGTTTTTAATCCCTGACCCATTTGTTCAGGGGTGTGTGTAAAGGCATAACAACAGGCACCAGGATGCCTTGAACATAAGGTCACGGTTTTCAATTTTAAAACGTGACAGACACTGTGGTGGAAACTTAAAGCTTGGCTTATTTCCTTTCAACTACGCCATCTTGTAGATCATTCCTCCTACCACATTTGTGCATTAAATGTATTTTTTCCCAATGGAATGGTAACCGCCGTGCAGTCAACGAGTTACACCCCCACCATTCAAACCAAAAAGGAAAAGTTTCGTCTCTGCTTATCCTACAGAAAATGTATAGTGATGTTGGCTTTTGTGTAACGGAAAGCTCTACTGCGAGAGAGCCCTTTGGAGAGAGTGCGTCACTGGCACCACTGTCTGGCCCAGACGGGACCCCGTGCACCACTGTCTGGCCCAGACAGGACCCCCCCGTGCACCACTGTCTGGCCCAGACGGGACCCCCCCGTGCACCACTGTCTGGCCCAGACGGGACCCCGTGCACCACTGTCTGGCCCAGACGGGACCCCGTGCACCACTGCACCACTGTCTGGCCCAGACGGGACCCCGTGCACCCGTTACCGTTTCATGGAGCGCGTGTTCATCTTCTGCTTGTTGTACAGCAGCCGGTTGGCGGTGCAGGTGACGGAGATGGACGGGTCCAGGCAGAGAGGCTCGGCCGTGGCCAGGAGCAACTGGCTCTCCAGCTGGAGCTTGTCGTCCTGCGCCACAGATAGAACCAACATAGTCGATTGTTCGATTAAATTTAGTTAGTAGTTACCAGAGTCCAAAGTGATGTCTTAAATGTGCTTGCTTTACCTGACAAGCAGCCAAGAAAAACTATACCATTCCTTTTATAATGATCCGTGAACGAAATATTTGAATTGAACTGCAACATTAAGCAGTGTTTGTTATTTGTACTTGATAAATGACTTAAACGCTTAATCGATTATCAAAATTAGATTCGATTAATTTTCCGTCGATCGACTGATCATTTAATTGTTGCAGCCCTAGTACATAGAGCCGTGAGCTACAAGAACATACGATATGGCTAGATGATTCACCCAACCATAATACCAAGGTTGTTTTAAAGCATTGTCTATTCACTGCAAGAAGGGGGGAACTTTTAATGAGTGGAAGTCTGAAGATCACTATTATGTAATGCAGCCTCTAAGATGAACCCTCAATCTCTACACAGCACACTTTCAGTTTCACAGCCAAAACACTTCAAGTCTTTTTAATGAGAGATCCATATTCATGGGGTGCCGACAGAAGAGGTAAGGGTGTGTACCTGTGTCCATTTGTGGTGGTCACTGGTCATGGCATGGACATCACAGATCAGAGTCTAGATAGGTCAAAAGACAGATTAGTATTATTATTACAAACTATTGAATGCTTAGCTGTCGGCTCACGGTTGCCTTATTAAAAGTCCCATCAGAAAATTCACATTACTGAATCAGATAGCAGTTTGACAGTTTCACGTCAGTAACCGGTCGTTTTTTAGCATTCTTCATCAGAACATTACAGGGCAAATAAAACCGAGATTGTTGAGAAAAACGATAGTATTGTTACATCATCTCAGCATCTCTTCTAGTACTACATCCTGGTCTGGACACGCCTCTGTGTCTTCTTTAGTCCCATGCTGTGTGTGTACCGGATGATTTCCACAGGGCTTTACCTGCATAGTGGGTCTGAGCAGGATGTGTCTGCTCTGGTAGGAGGGCATCTTGGCACTGCCAGACTGTCTGTAGTCCCTCACCTCGACGATCACACAGCCACAGTGGAAGATGTTCACCTGTAACGCAGTAACTCCTGCTATTACTATCAGCCACACGCATTCATTCAGATTTTGAATATTCTGCACACTTCTGTTCTCCCGATTCATTCATGCTATGAAACACATTGTTGTACACTTATTGTTAAGACCATATTGTTAATTGATATAGAAATAAAGATAAGAAATACTGTCGTATTGTCTGCAGAGAGATGGGCCAAAAACAATATGGATGCAATTCACAACACAACAACCCCCAACAAGAAAAAGGTGATTTTAAAATACATTGTCCTTATTGAGCAGGTCGGGGGTTGAGCATCCTGCCAACAGGTAGATTGCATTGGAGGTTCAATTCCAAACCCAGAACCTTTGGGCTGTGAGTCAAGCGACCCTAACCACTAGCCTAGCCTAGCCAATTCTAATCTAATGAAGAGTGTGGGTTAGGGGTGCAACGATTCTCCAAATCCTCGATTTCATTTGACTTTAGATTTTGAGGTCACGATTCTATTAAATAAATACACTTTATTTAGATTTTTTTACAATGCTGATGGCTGGGCCTACATCGCTGTAAGACTATTAGCCTTGTTTTATAAAGAAAAAACACTTCGTTCTCATTAAATAACGACATTTAAAAGCCCTGGTATGACGTGAAGTCACTCACAGAATCGCAAACTCCTTTTCCACTTCGAAGTTTGAAATCGAATGTTCATAATTTTAGATTTTGAGTCGAGGTCGTTCCACCTCTAGTGTGGGTGCATGAGAGTCCTTCCTAATGACTCCAGCGGGGAGTGTTACCTGGGACTTCTCCAGCAGGTCGACCAGGATGGGGGGCAGGTCCTCAGCATCCAGGTACTCCAGCAGCTCTGCCTCTTCATACGGCAGCCGGATAGTCTCAGAGTCTGCAAACGTCACCCACACAAAACAAATGTTTCACTTGTTTAGATGACGAGAGAGCAGTTTTTATTCATTCATTTTTTCTATATTATTATGATTCTTTTCTTTATCCATGTTGTGAATCTTCTATGTGAGTATATACTGTATATACGTGTATACGTGTATCATTGTTTCTCGGACAGATTTGTTTTCTCATAGAAGGGGTGGGTTGAGAGAGGGAAGTGCTACCTACGCTCAATAATGCTGGACGTCACATAGTTGCGGACAGCTCTATGGAAAGCAAGCAGCTGCTGTTTACATTCGTCAGCGCTTTCTTTCAGCGCCTGCCTTGAAAGTGAACAATGGGCGTAACTGTTGCATCTCACGTTCCTGTTCAGTGGACATTCACATGGTAAGACTTGGGGTGTGCTCCAATAGTTGCTCTATAGTGATTCTGCTTGATCTCACGTTTCTAAATCTGGAGTCGCCTGAAAGTGACACGTGCAACGTTTACCATGGGCGGGTTTGTGCTGCACTGTAATCTGTTCTGCATGTAAGGATGTTTAGTGTATAGTTCTGATAACTGATAAGTTCTGATAACTGTTTTTTAACACTTTGAACTGATTGAATTGGTTTGGGTTCAGATCAATTGACGAAGGCCTTTCAGTGAACGGGTGTACGCATCACACATTTCTTACCAGATCCGTTCTTGCCGCGGAGCATGAGGGAGTAGCCTTCATTGCCCGGATACAAGTTGACTACGAGGCAGGGCACGGACTCCTGAGACACCAGCTTCTCCAGCAGATTCACATTTCTTCTCAAATTCTGAAAGAGCAACAAAATACACCGTAAAACAAATTGATATAGAGTAATGACATAATGGTACTTGGGCTTTATGAAGAGGTTCAAGTTCCTAGTGTTAACAATAGTACGATTAAATGTGACTGTAAAATGATCTCATTGAACAACTTTAAATATTAAGCAATGTGAAGATTGCCACATTCAAATTGACACATTCAATTTCTTCACTAGATTCAAAAACACAAATTAAACGTTTTGTATGCAAGACAAATGTCACCATGTGTAACAATTCATTATAATATTAGCCTAGAATAGGAATCAGTATTGAAAAAAAAGTGACTTGATATCAATAATACATACACATACATACAAGTATACACCCTACCTTTAACTCTGGCTCTTTTTCACACTCCTCCAGGTACAGCTCATAGAGCTTCTGATACAAACTTTTTCTGCCACCAGATAAAATTCTTCTTTTGGCGGGTCGTTGTCGAGCACTTTCAACAATGTACTGAAAAATAGATCACATATATATATATATTCATTCATATTGATGACAGACAGTGTCATAATAAACATGCAATGTAATGTAATGCTCTTACCTCGGCTCGATCCAATGCATATTCTAAAACTTGTTGCTGGTGAAATGAAAAAAATATTTTATTACAGCTAAATCATGACTAATACATGAAAATATATGTTCGGCAGGTTCGACAGGTAGTGAACTCACCATTGTGGTCCACCGCCAGTTGCAAGGCGAGGGTCGGTAGACGATGCTGTCCTTTCAGCCCCACACTGTCACCTTCCTAATGAAACCATTCACACCCTGTGGCGAACCACAGTGCCAAGTTATGTGATGCCTTGCGACAAAGCTGCTATTAACATCATCCACGCACCACAGGTGCAGACTGGAACAAGTCACAATCACAACATCCAAGAGACTCTGGCTATCAAAGTCAACTCAGATGTCAGTCTCGTCCAACGAGCCTTCGTTGGACGTTGTGTGAATAATAGTTTTAGCCAAGTTGTTTTAATACATCAGAAATATTTTTTCGAATAATACGTGGTGTGGTAAATGGCATATCAACAAAACGTACTGGGAAAAAGACGGTCGGTCTACATGAAAGCGAAACCAGTAACTGAGATTATAGTGATCAAAGGTCTGCGATTGGCTTGACACAGCAACAAGCTCTTTGATGGTGGTGGTGGCTAATGTGGCTATCGTTAGCATGCTAGCCTGTTCCATGGAAATCTGCAAGTTATTATCTCGCGTATATATAATTAGAGTCCCGTGCCGACGATGCAACACGCGTTTCAATACAAAGGACGGACTTGCCTATTAGGTTGCATAGCGGATGACTGTGACTCCAACGCAAGAAGGAAATGTAAAGGAAATTTCAGTGTCTTCATTGAAAAAAAGTCGGAGCAGCAGCCATTTTCTTCCAGTGTAACAACAACAGCTGAACTTCCGGTGTGGGCGTAACCCGAGACGACGCAGGATCCCTGGAACCCTCAAATAATCATAATAGCACACAGCTATATGTGATTTTTTTGTGATTTTGTGAAATTATTGAATGTTGTCTACTTATACGTATACGTTCAACTAATATTACTTAAGGGTAAGGTTAGTTGTCTTTCAAATGAATCTGATCAGTCTGGTTAGTTTCTTTCAGTTTTTACATGTTGACCTATTTTAATTCATTCATTCCCTAATAAAACCCCGTTCTATGTCTACGAGTCAAACCAAATCGTTTGTAGCAGGTTTGATTTTCTAAAAATTACCCTGGTGATTAGTTTGTGGTTTGAATAGATAATAATAATAATCACAACAATCATAATAATCATAATACTACAATTACTACTACTACTACTACTACTACTACTACTACTACTACTACTACTACTACTAATACTACTACTACTAATAATAATAATAACAATAATAATAATAATATCTACAATAATTATAATAATATTATATTTATATATAATAATATGATGATGATTATTAGTATTATGGTGGTTGTTGTTATTGTCAACAAAGATACACATATATTAGACCTAAGTAGGTCTAATACACAGTAAAATATAGGCCTATGCGTAGGCCTACCATATAATTGAATTATTAATTGTTAGAGGAAATTCATACTCAAAACAACAAAACAACCTGTAAAACAGCTGATGATGACAGTTGGTTATTGCCAATTGTGATAGGCCTGTTGGTCGCCAATATTAAAGTTAAACAAACAGCGTCTTCCATACATTCCATACAAACTTTTAAACAAGTTAAAACTATTAAATCGCTCCACTTTCCAAAATGCAGTTCCAACAATTTTGAAACTTCAGACTTTCAGAAAGGACCCCTGAGAACTTGGAGACTTGAACCTGTGATCCGCACATCATCCGACTGTGTATTCAGCTATACGGATAGATTATTTTTGGCTAAACATAAAGAGATTGTGCCTTTGTAAATATTAAGCTCCGGTGAATTTAATTGAAAGTTGAAAACAAAGGAGGATTAACTTTCCAAGTGATTAGTGACAACAAGATAATAGTCCCATTTCTGAGCACTAGAGGGCAGTGTGGGATTTCAAAATGAGATATGACTGGCAACTTAGAATGCATTATTGTCAGTCAAATCAAAACCATGGCCAAAACCTCATGGCCAAAACCTCTTGTTCTCAGTCAAATCTCGGAATCTCAAAACCATGGCCAAAACCTCTTGTTAGAATAAGAAATGGCTGTTAGAATAAGAAATGGCTTCATATTTGATATAGGTTTCATTTTTAAACATTGAGTTCACAGTAATGTAGACTCATAGATGATTTTACTATGGATGTAATGTAGACTCGTGGATGAATGTAAATAATCCATCAAAATAAAGAATATTTCTATAAACCTGCTTGAGGTCAAGGCAGCGTCTTTGAGCTTACTATCTCACACAGCACACAATAGTTTTGAAGATCACTTCATAGCAACTGCATTGTACTCTGACCGCGGCCTGACCTGGACTGACTAGCAGCATACACATACTCAAATATACAAATTATTTATATGCGACACGTTTTAGCACATAGGCCTACATCATACATCCACATACATCCACTTCATCCCAGGTTATGTTTTTGTTATAGTGTTTTTTTTTAAATAGATAAAAGGAATCAAGATTACAGAATAAACATTATATTCACTGGTGAAGGGGTTATGGAGCAACTATTTAAAAGTGGTTACCAATGGTTATGAGATTATGATCTATAGACATAGGCTTAAGCCAGTGACCTTAACTGTGATCTTAAAAAAGAAGAAGTGTATTCAGCTGTCGGTTTAAAGGAATATCCTTTCAACACTAGAATCTGCTCGCACAATAAGTAGTCATGTATATCTGGGTGGAGTTGAGAAGACCAGTTCACACATGTACACCACACGCACGCACACACGCGCACACACACACACACACATACGCACACACACGCGCGCACACACATAAACACACACACACACACACACACACACACCCTCAAGCATCATTGTAGAAGATATTAATTGAGCCGCAGGCCCAGGCTTGCCCAGGGTCACACCTCCCCAGTGTGTAATAAAGGCCTTTCTTTTACCTGCACACACAGGGCACAAAGGGCAGG